>JAXGGA010014502.1:0-31923 GCA_038373865.1 Uloborus plumipes
CTAGAAACTTTTTTCGGAAGGTGCTCAAAACCAGTTCACAGTCTGAAATTTATAAGCAATGACTTTAAATCTAACATCCATATTTCTACAACATATTTACTATTTTTTTACGAAGAAAAATTTTAAAAGAGAAATTCAGTGATGCATTTGCCATCTATAGCTATTGTTCACCTAAAAAGTTATAGGTCAATGTTTTCGTCTCCATTAAGCTTAAAGAACATTTTTACTGATCACTTTCAGGATTTTTGAGTGAAATGTAAAAGAATTGTACTCGAATGGGTCGCAGTTTTTTAGATAACCTTCAAGATGACATAATGGAAATGATGGAACAGAAAATGGAAATAATCAGTAGAAATTGAAATGTGCATCTAGAAATAGTTTTATAAACGCATCGAAGTACAGACATACCTCCAGACAATCAATTTTAGTCAACATGATTCGATTAGGTGCATGTATAATTGCTATAGATCACAAATCAACTTTCCCAATTGTCAAATTTTATCATTTAGGTCTTAATGGAACGTGAGTGAAAAAAAAAAGTTCAATTACCTAATATGAGAAGATACATCTTCAGATTAATATTTTTTTAATTTTTAAATTTTTCACTTATAGAGATTTGATTCATACTAAAGAGTGGAAAACTAAATACAGAGTTGTGGATAATCATACACGAACTAGAGGAATCAATTTTAATTTTTAAATTGTTCACTTATAGAGATTTGATTTATACTAAAGAGTGGAAAACTAAATACAGAGTTGTGGATAATCATACATGAAATAGATGAATCGAAAAGTAAACAAAACATTTTCATCAATGCATTTAAAAACAAGAAGTTCTGCCAAGAACTAAACGAGCCTACTTTCCCGTACATCGACATCGGCATTCTAGCATGTAATCAATATTCTCTTGAATATCTGAAACTGAAAATTATGTCAAACATACCTTTATAGCACTTTAAGCTGATTTCTAAAAGCAAAATATACCCCTCTCAACAGATAAAATGGACACGTAAAAAGTAAATAAACGAGTAAATAAAGTTTTGTCGCATCTTTTAAAGAATTTAACTGTTATAGTTCTTCTTTAGAAAAATTTCACAATCGTTTTCAAAAGAAACAAAAATAATAAATAAAATAAAAGTACAAAGAACATCAAAACACATTTTATCAAAGAAAGAAAAAAACCTTGTTCGTTAATAAAATGTCTCGAATTTTATTTTTAATCCGTTGCCAGTTGTTAAATATAAATAAAGAATAAAATACTCTCGTGTATGAAAAATTTTTGTAAACAAAAAAAATCGTCTGCCAAAAAAAATAAAAAAGAATAGTAATAATAAATTAAACAAAAAAATAAATAAATAAACAAAAATCGTCTGCCCAGTCAGTCATTTTTTTCTGAGCCTGCATTTACGCCATGTTTGCGGAGTCGGAGTCGGAATCAGAGTCCTCACAGAAGATTTTTCAGAAAAGTACTTTACATAGGGGAGAGTTGCCCAAAACGGGATAGGCGGGCAAAACGGGATAGTGGGCGTCGGAGCTTGACTGGTGGTACGATCTCGCAAGAGACAGGCTAAACTGTTTCCCGACCGCCATGACAGCATACTCAGTTAATATCTCAACTCTAGCCACGTATTTCGCAAAGAAATATTTTTACAAAGTTTTCAATTAAAATTTTTACTTACTTTTTACTTTTTTCAACTGTAGAACAACTAGAATTGTGGTTCTCCGTAATTCGGAACTATTCCGGTTAGAACTGTATTTTGTTCGTAGTGCTTTTAGCAACAATTTCATGTACTTAAATATTGCTATTGAGTGGCGGTTCCGGGGTCACCCCTTTATGTTGTCAAAAGCATCATGGTCGGGCAAAACGGGACACTTTTAAGGTGCCCAAAACGGGATACAATTTTGATGTGTCCCGTTTTACCCGACTATTTCTATTAATATTTTTTCAATGTGTTTAAGCAGCACGAAGCGAGCTAGAGGTTCGTAAGTGGATGTTCAACCATCCTGACAAAGGGATTACTATCTACGAAGTAGGAAATATGTTCAATGCAGCATTTTAACGAGCATCTCTTGTCGAAACTGCTGTGAATGGGTTCACGAAAACAGGCATTTTCCCATATAACCCCAGATGTCTTTCCTGAATATCTCTTCGATTCCTCTCTTCCAACAGATCACCCATTGCTGGATGCTCAGAACATGACGTCCTAACACCCATTAAATCTGCAACAAAATGAGATCAGATCCGAAGGATCTTCAAATTCAGTCATAGCATCTAAGAGTTTGCTGTCATCACAACCACTAGTGACAGTATCGAAAGGATCACTTAGTGCAACAATAACATTAGCACAAATGCAGGCCTTATCCAACCGTTCACTTCAACAGGAGTCAAAGGACTTGGACTATACTGTCGCCCTTCACTGCCATTTTCTATATCACCTAAAGAAATTCTACCTCCGTCCTCCACCACGAGTGATTGAACCAAGACCTCAAAATAAACACAATAGGAGAAGAGGAAAAACAACAATTATAACATTAAGCCCATATAAACTGGAGTTGGAAGAAGAAGAACGAAAAAATAAAGAACGAAAAAGAAGTCAAAAGCTGAAAAAAGGGCTGCCAAAACAAGTCTCTTGAATATTCCGAAAACAAAACAAATGAGGCGTAAAAGAAAACCAAGTGGAGATGCAAAACAGGCATATACATTTTTAAAATGTTGCTCTGAACCTGAAAAAACACCACAAACATCAAAACATCATTTGCAAAAATGGAAGAAAATGTACGTAGCATGTAAAAAAAAAAAAAAAAAAAAAATCATCAGTTAGCCAAGGTTGGACGTCCTCGTCTTCAGAAGATGAAACTGAAAAGGATGAAGCATGTATTTCCTGCAACGTTCTGTATCTTGAATCGAAATCTGGAGAAGGAAGTTGGATATAATGCTCGAGCTGCCAGGGATGGGCCCACGAAGCTTATTCCAAAGCAGACGAAGAAGACGGCACATTTTTATGCGATTTCTGTGTTATGTAATTTTCCAACTTTGCAATTATGTAGAATATTTTTGGCCTAAAAACTAAATCAAAAGTAAAATCAGTACAAAATAATAACATACAATTTCCTATCCCGTTTTACCCACCCTTGGTCGGGTAAAACGGGATTGTATAAGACTTTTTAAAACCAGTATTTTTCACATAAATAATATCGAACAAATATGACAAAGGTATTTTTAGTCATGTAAAAGGTGTATACTTTTAAATGGCGTCTAACTTTGGAATGTACCTTGTATAAAATAAGAATTAAAGCGAAGAATAGGTTAGCTATCCCGTTTTGGGGTACTTTCCCCTACATTTTTTATCAAAATCATTTTCTTACAAAGTTAGTTTGAAGGAAATCCGCGTTTAAGTTCAGAATCAACATTCAATTTAAATTCCCCAGTAGGAGCTCATGTTAATTTTTTTTCTGAACGGTTCATCATTGAACGAAAAATTGTTGAAATTGAAAAGTGAAATGTGGGAATGAGTCTCGCCGAGATCTTTCGAACAAAAAAAAGTTTATTCCATTCGGACGGTTCACTCAAAAGTTATTAGGTGGGGAAAGATTGCTTGAACGGTTCAATGTTGAACGAAAAAAATGTTCAAATTGAAAATTTAAATACGGTAATGAAGTATCCTTGCCGAAATCTTTCGAACAAAAAAAAAAGGTTTGTTTAAATCGGACTGTTCACTCAAAAGTAATTAGGGGTGAGAGCTTGTTTGAACGGTTCAATGTTGAGCGAAAAATTGTTCAAATCAGAAATTTCAAAACGGGAATGAAGTATTCTTGATAAGATCTTTCGAACAAAAAAAAGTTTATTCAATTCGGACGGCTTACTTAAAAGTTATTAGGTGGTGAAAGGTTACTTGAACGGTTCAATGTTGAACCAAAAATTGTTCAAATAGAAAATGTAAATACGGGAATGAAGTATCCTTGAAAAGATCTTTCGAACAAAAAAAATTTGTTCAAATCGTACTGTTAACTAAAAAGTTAGTATCGCGGGACAGGTTGTTTGAACGGCTCAAAGTTGAACCAAAAATTGTTCAAATCGGAAATTTAAAAACGAGAACGCAGTATTCTGTATAAGAGCTTTCGAACAAAAAAAAGTTTATTCAATTCAGACGGTTCACTTAAAAGTTATTAGGTGGGGAAAGGTTACTTGAACGATTCAATGTTGAACCAAAAATGTTCAAATTTAAAATTTAAATACGGTAATAAAGTATCCTTGCAGAGATGCTTCGAACAAAAAAAAAGTTTGTTTAAATCGGACTGTTCACTCAAAAGTTATTAGGGGTGACAGCTTGTTTGAACGGTTAAATGTTGAACGAAAAATTGTTCAAATAGAAAATATAGATACGGGAATGAAGTATCCTTGAAAGATCTTTCGAACAAAAAAAAGTTTGTTCAAATCGGACTGTTCACTAAAAAGTTAGTATCGCGGGACAGGTTGTTTGAACGGTTCAAAGTTGAACCAAAAATTGTTCAAATTGAAAAATCAAATATGGGAATGAGCTGTACTCGCCGAGATCTTTCCAACAAAAAAAAATTCGTTCAAATTGCAATGTTCATTCAAAAGTTCTTAGGGGGGACAGACAGACCGACCGACCGACACACAAATTCCCCATCTCAATACCTTACTTTCAAATTTTTAATTTTTCGATATTTATTTCATTTTTTTCTTTTTTTTTTTTGTTTCTTTTTGACTTTGTTTTGGACTTGGCGATATTTTTTGAACTTGGCGTCATTTTTTGGACTTGGCGATATTTTTTAGATGCATTAAGCCATTTTTAATACTTTTGTCGTCTTTTTTATTTTTAACGGGAAATTAGGCTAAAAAGGCTCTTAGGTAGTTTTAGTCATTTTTTTATTGACCTGTCGTGCAAATACTGCTTTCTGAAGTAACGAAATAGGTTTATGATGCTTTTGCAAAATTTTAAGTGACTTATCTAATAACTGGGGAAAAGGTTGGATTTCATTTATCCCATTTTCTCAATTATAGATTTACAAGAAATTATTGATTGTCATTTTTTCAATTTTTTGCAGACTATATGTTTACATTTTCATTAATAATGACAAAATATATAAGTAGGAAGTGTCTCCAGGATATAATAAATAAACTTGACCTACGAATTTTGTTTCCCATTCATTTCTTTTTTGTTTTCCTTTTAAGAAAAAATAAATTACTTATTAAAAATTACAATCAAAGGTTAATTTATATTCTGATTATTATTTAGATATTAATGTTACTATTAACTTAATTTTAAAAGGAATTCAATTATTGGGAAATAAATTTAGTAGCAAAAATAAATGTAACTAAACTGTGAAAAATAATTCTTAACCTTAAATTAAGGCTCTTAAACTATACCTAATAGTATTTACCGATAAAAACTTTGAAAATTTAATTCATCGATGCATTAGCTATATACATCTTTCAGTCACTGAAAGAAATACAGGTCAATATTTTAGCCTCCAACATGCTTAGAGGACATATTTATAGGAAACTTTCATGATTTATGGGTAAAAATATTAGAATATATTTTCGCCATAAAACTGCTCAAAAATGTATGCTAACTCAAACATTGCGCAAAATATTCGATCTATTTAGACATCCAAGTTTCGATTTGCTTTGCAGATATTTTAAAATGTAGTCACACGCTTATTTCAAAAGTATCATTTTATTCAAAACTAATTTATTGTCATCTCTTTTGCTTTCTAAAAATACGGCTCACGCAAAAATAGAAAGAAAGAATAATGTAATAAATTGCAGCAAAAATATACAACTACTGGTAAGAGTGTTTAATCTGAGAATGAATAAAAAATATGAAAAAGTGGTCGACAATTTATGTAAAATTATAAACTTTACAAACACTGAACAACCTGGCTATAACTTTTGATTGCAAAAACTTTTCAGAAACGAATTTAAGTCATTATTGTTTGTGGAATGTATATATAATTTTCAGCCTTGTCAGTATATGTTGCATTGAATGAAAGCACTTAAGAAAATATATTTCGGAAATAAACAAGAGAGGATTGATTCAACATGTTTTATACGCGATCATTTCTTGTTTCTAATACTATTTCGAACTGATTGCCGTCTGATTGAACATATACTTTGATAATTTGGTTGAAATAAAGTACACGGCTGTAGCTACAGTGAAGCCCGCTTATGAGAATATCGGTCAAAAAATACCCTACTCAATATAATACATTTTTAATGTACCAAAATGCATTATTTTCATCTTGGATAATGGAATGTCCCACTTATTAGAATAATTTTTCGTGGCAAAATGGCTATTCCATTAAACGGGATCCACTGTAGTTGAAAATTGAACAATTTTATTACAAACTTCAGCTATGTTTTTTCTGTGGCATATGCTTTGTCTTTTTTGTGTCCTATTGCCACAATTCTTTAAAAGTAAAAACAAACAATGCATATTTCATTTCAAACAAAGTAAATTTTTATCTTAAGCAAGGAATAAAAAAGCAGACCTACAATATTATTCAGAAGTGCAAAATGCGTTAAATGCCCCTGGAGAAATAACGATTCACACTCTGTAAATTGGTTTATTTTTGAAAATAGGTTTTATGATTGCAAAACTCCATTCTTTAGTGGTTCCCTGCCAGATGCAAAGAAAACGCCCGCAGACAGGAGGAGGAAAAAAAGCAAATGGCTGTCGTAGCGCAGGGAAAAAATATCGTGCGTGCCAGATTTATAGAGGCAGGTAGAAGGGTCTTAGAATGAAGAGTCGTCAGCGATAAATCTACCTGAGCCTCGGTTAAACTTCTTTATAGAAAGTTTAAATAAAAGCTGGATTAGGAAAAGTAGGGAAGCAATTTCAAAACTTCAGCCGTTTTTTGTTTTCGCTATTTTATAGCACTTTTGCTTGAAGGAATGAATTCGAAATACCTAAATGTGTGAAACGAAGATTAAATTGTTTTGTTTAGGTACTGAAGAGAAGTATATCACTGCAAGCTCGTGCAGTAATACGTAATATAACTGAGTATCTATGCCTGCTTCTTTATCTTGAGCGAGCAGAACTTGCTGTAACTTTCCTCACCATTTTGAAGGCGCGAAGCATCTCAATAATTTGAATGATTTTTTTTTGATGCAGAAAAAAAGTGAAGGCGTGAAGCGCCTGTTAGCGAGCCGCCTTGGCGGCGAGTATTTTTTGAAACATACTTTACTACTTTAAATGCGCGAAGCGCCCATGCAACGCCGGGCCATGCAGCTAGCTGCTTGGGCATTAGTGTACCACGTACGTAGTATGTCTTAAAATCTTATGAAAATTGAAGTATATCAAATAATATCACATCAGAATGAGGTAAAAGTTGGGTGGCGGGGGGACACTATGCATCAACATGCCGAAGGGAGCTAATCTAGCTGCCCTGGCAGCTAGTATAGTATGAAAAATCGATATTTTTATTTATTTATTTATTTCTTTTTTTTTTTGCGAAGCAAATTTGCAAAATGTGTTAGTATAGAATGTGTTATAAATGAAACTGCATCTAAAGACAAAAAAAAACATTTTCCCCACTAAATCATTGCATAAGTGTCAAATTTTAAATAGCGTGATTATATTATAACTCCGGACCCGATTTTACGTTTTCCGCTTGGTATGCTTTTTATCACTGGTCCGACTGAAAACGTAAAGTCGTTGTTCCACTGTTAATATTTTCTAGCAGTAATCAGCATAGTTTGATCTTACAAAGAAGTATAATGGAAAAATAAATTAATTTCAAGCTTTTTTAAAGTTTGAACGAGCTGCATTAGCAGTTATTTTTTTAGCTTCTAGAACAAAATACCTTTTTTGAGAAATTTCTTGTAAAATGCATTTCTAATAAGAACCATCTTCCAGTACAAGTACCACCTTTACTTTAATATGTACTAAATACAGGGTTTGTAAAGGTTTTGTTTGGTTCATTTCACAATCATATCAAGTCATGACAGAATAAAATATCCTCAAAACATTTTATCAAGCATTTATTACTCTTGATGGCGTGATGTTTCCATACTGATTGGCAAATAACTTTTTGTGGGGTACTTTTATGCTGGTATTTCTTTTGTGTATTGTTTTTATGTCTTTTTCTCGTCTTATGGCTTTAATGAGTTCTTCCTTTCCTCAATACTTTTATGGTGTTTGTTGGGTATCCTTCTTCTACAATAATTCTCTGTCTATATGGTTTGTGATATATTCGTTTATAGCTCAAAGAAACGTTAGGCACATTGCCAAACTTCCTTTACTGAAATCATTACCAATATTTAAAATATTCATTTTATCCATCTGGCAAGAGGTCTATCATTACATACATTTTACAAACAGGGAAAATATTTTTAAATATTGAGCGCTTAAAATATTTCTATCTTTGACCCATTTACCTATTACAAAGCCAGAAAAACTGAGTTGGAATCGCTTATGAATCGAATTTTTATCTACATTTTTTTTCTAACTACGCAGATTTATTACTTACTATTTACCAAATAAAACGGTTATCTCTCATAATTGCATATACACTGGCGGAAAAAAAATCCCAACACCAAGAAAGACTTGAGCTAGATAAACGAAATTTGGTAAGAGTGTTTATACAACTGGAAGATGACATCGATTGAAATTTCGCGCTCCGCGCATAAGTGTGGCGCAGCTGGCGTCACTCAGAACATGCAAATAAGGCTTGTTTTAAAAGCGTGTTGTAAAGCTCGTGAGTATTATTTTTCCATGAAATTTGACGAATTGCGTTCATGTTAGCCAGGAATACCTTTAAAAAGACGAAGAAGCCATTATCAACAGCTCACCGAGTTTAAACGAGGTCGTACAATTTGGCTACGAGAAGGTGGATTTTCATTTCGCGATATTGCAGAAAGACTTGGGGTGGAATGTGTCCACCATGCATGATTATTGGAAGCTATGATCAAGGAATGGTACTACCTCAAGTAGATCGAGTTCCGAGCTGCCACGTGGCACGATGGAGAAGGAAGATCGCCGAATCTTGGGTACGACTATGGCGCATCGTACTGCATCTGCGGCTGACATTCGAGCTGCAGTTGGTACCGTCGTTACCCAAGGAACGGTAAGAAACTGTTTACTTCAAGGACAGCTCCGAGACAGGCAGCTTGTAGCCGGTATTCTATTGACTGCAAACCATTGCCGTTTTCGACGGCAGTGGTGCCAAGACAGAGCTTACTGGAGGTCGAAGTGGAGATCTGTTGTAATTTTTGATGAAAACAGATTCTGCCTTAGTGCCAGTGGTGGCTGTATATTGATCAAAAGGAGACCAGGGGACCGTCTGCATCCAAGTGGTCTACGGCCTAGACACACGGGACCCACACCTGGAGTCATGGTCTCTAGAGCAATTTCCAACAACAACGGGGGCACTCTTGTGGTTATCCCAAACTCACTGATTGAAAATTTGTCGTCAGTGTGGTAATTTAATCAGTAGTACAGCCCTTCATGAGTAGCATTCAAGGGGGAGTTTTCCAACAGGATAACGCTCGCCCTCACATCTCTGCTGTAACGAAATGTGCTCTACTGAGTGCTGACATGTTATCATGACCTGCAGAATCACCAGGTCTGTCTCCAATTGATAACGTATGGGATATCATTGGACAGCACCTCGAGCATCATCCGTAGTCAGCAATGACGGTCCTAATATTGACACAACAAGTGCAACAAGCATGGCACTCCATACTACAAAGTGACATTCGGCACCTGTATGACATAATGCATGCACGCTTTCAGGCTTGCCTTCAAAATTCTGGAGGTTACCTCCTCTATTAAATTAACATAATTTCACGTTTGCACAGCATTTTCGTGAGCTTAAATTAGCCAGTGATCTTGTACATTTAATCAATTAAACATGTCAACTAGACAATTGCATTACTCAAATTTCATTACTCTACAGTAAATTTTTCTTGGTGTTGGGATTTTTTTTTCCGCCAGTGTATGTACAGTAGGCTGGAGCGAAAAACAAAAATTTTGGAATTTTATTCTGTAATACCCGGGAAAAGCTGTGCATGCGTAAGTACAAAACACATGCAAAATATTATCAAGTTTGAACAACTCCTTTAGGGTCCTACCAGGGCTTGAATTTCTCTAGAAATAAGAAAAAATGTCAAGTTTCAAGAGTTTTTTGGAAAATATAAATAATCACCATTTTTGTTCTATAACCATTAAAATGCCTCTTTTTAACACACTTTTCATGCATCTTCAAAATTATTTACATTCTATTCAGTATTAAGTTCGTACATAAACCGTAAAGTTCCGCGAAATTAACCAAAAATTAACTTTTTACTTCCTTTTACGTAGTAAAGGAAGTATTGTTATCGCGAAAAAAAAATCACTCAAATTTGAGTCTAAATTTTGATTTTGCTCACCCCCCAATGAAAATTCCTTCGTTTTTTTGACCTGTCAGTACGTGCATATGTATCTACCAACATATAAGCAGCCGAAAAATTTTTTTCAACCACCCCCGAGTTAATTACGACGAGTTTTCTCGTGACGTCTGTATGTACGTGCGTGCGTATGTGGGTCGCATAACTCAAAAACTATATGCCGTAGAAGCTTATAGCTTGGTATGTAGGCTCTGAGGATGGTCTAGTTGTGCACCTCCCCTTGTGGTTGCATTTGAATGTTCCCAAGGGGGTGTTTTACCCCTTTTTTGGGGTAAATCAGTGTTAATTTCAATGCAGGCTCAAGTGATATGAATTGGCGCGACCACTTGGCGATATGTCGCCAAACTTTTGGTCGCCAAGTGTTTGACGCCAACTTGGCGACATATCGCCAAGTTGGCGACAAATTTGGCGAAAAAATTATTTTTTGAATTTGGGTTCAACTTGGCGCTATCGGCGACATTTCGCGAAAAATTCACTGAATGATATTAAAATCAGCAATATTTAGAAAATTAACCATTGTAAAATATTTTTTGCATTGTCTCGTGGCAGATTAGGGGAGTAAATATTTGAATTGTTACCTTGCTCACTCCAAGCACTTTTTTTAACACTTAAGGCAACTACTAAGAAATTTACACGTAAAAGGAAGTAGTGTGGGGTCCATACCAGATTTTTTTTTACCATTTTTTGACCATAGCAATAAATTTTTTTTTGTATCCAGATTCTATTTTTTTGCAATGAATGGGCAAAATGCAGTTTTTAGTTGTAAATGCAATTACATTTCGTTACATTAACAGCCCAGAACGCACCACAAGGAGGTAGCTGCATTTCGGCGTTATTCTGCCTTTCCCGTCCACCCAGCCACGTTGTTTACATATTTTCAACACATTTATACGGATGCACTTACTATCTGATGTTAAACAGGTTTCTCCTTTTGAATCAAAGTTTGAAGTTTGACTCATGACTCAGTTTTTACATTGACGATTGCGCGAGCATAAAGTTTTTCATTTAAATTCATATCGTGTTTCTTCTTTCAATAGCAATCTTCCGTTTCACTAACAGTTTTGAACCCTTAAAACAGTTGGAGTGTAGAAGAGGTATACTTATTGAATCACTAATAAAGTACAACTTGTTTTTGAAAAGTTGTCTTATTAACGTTGCAAGAACTCGGTGGATGTTACCAAAGCTTAAAAAAAAGTACTTGATGGACATTGTCAATGTAATACAGAAAGAAAAAAGTGACCCTGATGTCACTATCAAAAATGGAAGACCTTTTAATCATTAGCTTTCATTAATTCGAGCTAACAGAGTTATGAAGCTGTTGATTTTCAAGCTGAGTTTCTAATGAGGTAAAGATACTCGCTAGTTATATCATTAAAAAATACGCTTCGGTATAGCTCAAGAAATTAGAAATTTAAAAAAAAGAAAATTTGCATGGATCTTAAAAATTAGACGTTCTATAAAAGTTTAAAACTATAAGAATAAATTGACTGGTCTACGCGTGTTTACTTTCCTCCCATTAATGATGTCAATTAAAACAATCTCATAGTTTGAATTTTCAAAACTTAATATTGGTCATAAAAGTTCTCATTTAGTTATCAAAGTGTTTTCTGATGTTGTATGTCTTTCCGTAACCCAACTGCTTTGCAGTTTGACTATCGTCCACTGCCATGGTGAAAAACAAGTTCTCAATATTAACAAAGCAGGCATTTCTTCGAATCAGCGGATCCCCGAAGAAGAGAAGATCATCAATTAAAGGAATTATAGATTGTGTAACTTTCCTTACACAAACAATTCCATGTTTCACGAAAATTTTCTTTCTTTTTTTGTTAAATTTCTAATTTCTTGAACCATTACATTATTTAAAGATATAACTGACGAGTATCTTCATCTCATTAGAAATTCATCTTGAAAATTAACAGCTTCATAACTCTGTTAGTTCGAATTAACGAACGCTAATGACTGAAAGATCTCGGATTTTTGATAGTGAGATCAGGGTCAGTTTTTTCTTTCTGTTTTACATTGACAATGTCCATCAAGTACTTTTACTCGTTTTTTAAATCCGTTTTTAAAGCTTCGATGTCTTCCACCGAGTTCTTGCAACGTTATAATAAGTTAATTTTTCAAAAACAAGTTGCACTTTATCAGTGATTCATTAAGTACACTTCTTCTACACTCCGACTGTTTTAAGGGTTTGAAACTGGTTAGTGAGCGGTAGACTGGTATTGAAGGAAAAATATTTTTGAAAAAAAAAATAGAACCGACTTCAGTTGGAAATTGCTCTAAAAAGTAAAAAATAATTTTTTTCTTTGAACACC
This sequence comes from Uloborus plumipes, assembly GCA_038373865.1. Taxonomy (NCBI): domain Eukaryota; kingdom Metazoa; phylum Arthropoda; class Arachnida; order Araneae; family Uloboridae; genus Uloborus; species Uloborus plumipes. The sequence goes on from JAXGGA010014502.1 coordinate 12,730, forward strand.
GTCGAAACTACTTTTAAACATAAGTTTTGAAGTCGGCGCAAAAACGATAGGTAAAATGATATTTAACCATATTTTGCCAACATTTTTTCAGATAAACTATTGAAAATTAAAAGCAGAATATTTGTAGCATTACACGAATGTGTGGTAATCAATGAAATGAATTCATTAAAATTTATATTTATAGTTGAATTGTAGTTGCGTATGAATCTATACATTGTTTTTGCGCCGACTTCAAAACTTATGTTTAAAAGTAGTTTCGATGGTGTTCAAAGAAAAAAATTATTTTTTACTTTTTAGAGCAATTTCCAACTGAAGTCGGTTCTATTTTTTTTTTTTCAAAAATATTTTATTTCATTCTTTTTAGTGTAAATGCACTTAAAATAATCAAAATATAGTTAAAAAACCATGCAGCTGTTCAAAAAAATCCTTGCAGACCTGTACTCGATCTCATTCCATCAGGAACTTCAACCCGACGCGTTTAACCACTTGACCATCGAGTCGCTCATTGCAGTAAGGATTTACGATAGCACATATTGTTTTAAATAACATGAAATTTTAGTTTTTCGATTTCTTGAATTTGACGTAAATGCAAGGTATAAAATACAGAATTTTATAAAGGTACAAAAATTTTGATTGTGTATATAATCGTTGAAAAAATAATATAAGTGCCGCAAATCAAAAACCATTTATTGCCACAATCGATTCAAAGCCCCCAAAAACGGCGCAAACGTCCATAAGAAAACTCTACAGCATCGAAGGACCCCATTGCCAATTTTGACCAAAACTGTCATTTTGTACTATAAAAAAATACGGGGTAGATCCCCATAGGGGGATGTACCTGCATAAGGACATTGCAATCATTAAATCATTCAAAAAAAAAAAAAAAAAAAACATGCAGATGTTCAAAAATATCCTTGCAGACCTGGACTCGATCACATTCCATCAGGAACTTCAACCTGACACGCATAACCACTAGACCATCGGGTCGCTCATTGAGTTACGGATTTACAATAGCATATATTGTTTTAAATGACCATGAAATGTTAGTTTTTCGATCATAACTTTTTTTTCTAGCGAACAAATACCGTCATATGAGTACATGGTACCTAAGTTACACCATCTCCTATCGATTACAGGGTGCGGCAGAAAAACCCGGACAAAGATTTATTGTGATAATTTCATTAAATAAAAGAAATTTAGCAAAACAACAATTAATAATGTTACCATAGACTTCTTACAATAATATACTTAGCCGGTTTCGAAGTGGCTTTATCCAGCGGTGATACACAGATCCAAACGTAACTTGAAATTTTAAGCGATGGGCCGCAGCTCCTCCAGCGACAATCGGTCTCATTCTCAAAAAAGCGACTGCTTCAGCGATTTAAAGCTTTTGTGGGTCTTAGCACAGGCCCTGGCCTCAAAAATGGACCGCACATTGTAACCCATGGGATTCAGATCCGGCGAGTAGGGGGCCATTCCGTAGAGGAGATGAAGTCTGAAAAATGGGCCCGGCACAAGTTCTGAGTCGTTTTCGTCCTGTGAGACGCCGCTGAGTCCTTCTGGAACATTCAATCCATCCAAAGTACTGCTGGGCCCACAGAAGTACGACGGCCCGAAGAATGTTGCGGCGATACACTTCTTGGTTGGTTTTAACCCCTTAATCCACAAAAACAAGAGGAGTCTTGCCGCTATCGCAAATTCCTCCCCAGACCACCACCGATTGTGGATTTTGGTGGTGTTCGACGATGGCCGATGTGCCAGAAGCTTCAGTGAACCAGATTCTGTCGTTTTGGCGGTTATGCGCCTGTTCGACAGTGAACAGCTTCTCATCTGTGAAGGGGATGCGCTTTCACCGCTCACCTGCGGCCCGCCATTTGAGCTGGCGACATGTTTGAAGTCTCACCCGCTTGTTCTCTTTAAGGAGAAGTTGCACATTTTGGAGCTTGTACGGCTTCAGTTTGAGTTCTTCTTTAGCTATTCGCCGAACTGATCGGTGGCTGATTCGATCTTACGAGCGATTTTTTTGAATGAGGACCCTCGAATTTTGCCGTATAGGCTTTTTGATGAGCCTACGGTTGGAAAATGTGTTCAAGGTCCCTTTTTTTCCGCTTCCTGGACGGCGTAAGTCATGACCAAGCTCTTTGTACCGGCTAATTGCATCGAAAATAGCTTGTCGAGGAGTTTTGAGCAAACTAATTGAAGTTAACCTGCTCAAAACAGTAAAAAAATAGCAACGCATCTTTTTGTCATTCTGCAAACCAAACAACAATAATGAGTACAAAATCGACACTGCACTTTTCAATGCAGGAAAACATATAGAATCTTTTAAAAAAAGAATTATCTATATACGGTAAAACGTGTTGGTGTCAGGACGTGACAAACTTTGTCCGAGTTTTTTTGCCGCACCCTGTAAAAAAAATCGTTCAAATCGGTTCAGTAGATCAGATGTTATGTGCGAGCGAACAAAAAAAAAAAAAAAAAAGTATACGCTTTGAATTGAGAACCTCCTCCTTTTTTGAAGTCGGTTAAAAAGACAAGATATGAATTTAAATGAAAAACTTTATGGCTCGCAATCATCAATGCCAAAACTGAATCATGAGTCAAACTTCAAACTTTGATTCAAAAGTAGAAACCTGTTTAACATCAGATAGTAATTGCATCCGTATAAATGTGTTGAAAATATGTAAACAACGTGGCTGGGTGGATGGGAAAGGCTGAATGACACCCGAAATGCAGCTACCTCCATGTGGTGCGTTCTGGGCTGTTAATGTAACGAAATATAATTGCATTTACAACTAAAAACTGCATTTTGCCCATTCATTGCAAAAAAAATAGAATCTGGATTACAAAAGAAGAATTATTGCTATGTGCAAAAAATGGTAAAAATAGTCAGTTTTGGCTAATTTCACGGAACTTTACAGTTTATGTACGAGCCTAATACTGAATAGAATGTAAATAATTTTAAAGATGCAAGAAAAGAGTGTTAAAAAGAGGCATTTTAATGGTTATAGAACAAAAATGGTGATTATTTATATTTTCCAAAAAACTTTTGAAAATTGACATTTTTTCGTATTTCTAGAGAAATTCAAGCCCTGGTAGGACCCTAAAGGAGTTGTTCAAACTTTATAATATTTTACATGTGTTTTGTACTTACGCATGCACAGCTTTTGCCGGGTATTACAGAATAAAATTCCAAAATTTTTGTTTTTCGCTCCACCCTAATGTACAGTTTGGTTTTTACTTGCAGTTGTTATTATTCTGCGTGTGTTTTATTCAATGAATACCTGATAAAAAAGCAGTGAAGAAAAATAATTTTTACTTCAAGTAATTCAATCAAGAAAAATTAAGTTATATACCACTTTCTAATTAGTTACAGGTCTTGAAAAGCTTTTAGCTTAAGTACCTCGTTTAAGCCTGAGCGACAATAGTCCATTTTGAAGAAGATTTCGTTAACATGAAAGGCTACATTTCCATCACTATCCAATCAAATAGTTTTCCGCTTAAACCTCAATTTAGTTAGTTGCCTAAAAATAAACGACTCCGCAAGTTAAACGCTGACGGGACGACAACGCAATCAGCGATTTTGAATGCACCAATCATTAACCCGTAAAGCTCGCCAGCTGCCTCAAGCGTTGCCAGATTCCGTGAAGGTAATTTGGTGAAAAATTTAATTTTTAACACAACAATAGGATGCGTTCACGTGTTTTTTGAGTGCTGTATCGGGTGAAAAAGAAGGATGGAATACAATGCAGGGAAAAAAGAAAGTGAAAGATGATTTTTTTTTTTCTTTCCAGCCTTCTTTTTTAGGAATATTTTACGTTTAACTCAGCTTTTAAGAGTTGAAATTAGTTTTCTTCCTCGTGATTTCGTAAATATTTGAAAGACCGAGAAGAATTGAAAAACTTTTGAATTCGTTATTTACAAAAAAATACCAACACATTTTCGGCATTTTTATATAACATTTCTTCTAAGGAATCTTATGTGCTTTAAATAAAACGACCAAATCCATTTTTTGGAATTATGTCCTCGCTAAAGCGTATTTATGTTAAACTGTCAGTTTTCTAATAAGTCTGCAGGTTTTATCATACACATTAACGGTTTTGAATCAACGAGTGTTCATTTAATGTATACTCGTATATGCATTAAAAATGTACCACTCTCCGTCATAAAAACTTTGTGACATTATCAATTACAAGTTACTACCATGAGTACTTCCATTTTTTTCATCTTTCTGGCCGCTCAATAGAAATATATAGACCACAGTTTTACGTACATGAATGTAAAGTATAAGTTATGGTTCTTCAGATTCTTCTTGTAATTATTTCTATTATTATTAATGTAATTATCTTTATAAAATATTTGTAGAAAGTAAACACTATATTTTTTCTTCAAAAGATTAAATTAATTGTTCTTAATGTTAAGGGAAAACTAATCTAAATTAATTGGTTTAAATTTACTTTCTTCTATAAAGGTTTTTGTTTCTTATAATATTCATTATTTGTTTAGGCTCATTGGAACTTGCTTCAAGTTATTTACTGTGATTTTTGTCTAAATGCGTAGACAGTTTTTTTTTTTCTTTTTTTGTGACAAGAATTTATTATGTCAAATATTATTAAAAATTTTTAAAAATCCAATAAAAATGCAAGTAAAAACAACATTGCCACTTTTAAATTTATGGTTGACAGCATCGTAAATTATAATTCATTAATGTAAGTTATGTTTGCATATTTTCAGTTGTTGAAACAATTTTGCAATATTTGGTCGTTGGTTTTAGATTCTGTTAAAACTTTGCTGATGAACATATTGCGTACGATAGCAAAATAAATTGATATATTCAATGAATAAAAATATCTTTTAGAAATTAGTATAATAAAATTAATAAAACATTTATTCAGTGTAGTGAAAGAAAATTTCAAGCCGTCACAGATTATTTCCGGGAAACGTTCCGAGGTTTCACTTGTTTCTACCAGTCTCCTGCGAATATCAAGTATATTTGCTAAAAAATTTCTTGAACTACTACAGGTTGGATGTTGAGGACTTCTCAATATGTTCAATGGTTGTCTCTCGTTCCCCTCTTGTCTAGTGGTCAGACAAATTTGACTGAGGATGGTAAGGTTTCTGGTTCAAATCCCTGATTCGGGATAGGTGTACTTTTTTTATATTTTTCTTACAATTCCTTCGTGTGACTGTGTTGCTGTGTTCTGAATGGTTGCCTACCTTATAAACGGATGCCTATGACACGGGTATACTGTGGAAGTCGGACTTCATACCACATTACGGAGCAGTTGGAACAGTGAAGCCACTGACAACTGTTGACAGCCTAACAGGCTCAAGAAAACAACAACAACAACATTTATTATTGTCTCTGGCTTAGGCTCTTAATTAGTATCCATTTATTTATTAGTATTTAAACTAAACTACCCACTAAACCATCCTAAAATCCATTGTCGACACAAAATGGCAACTTTTTCGTGGAATAGCTTCTTATGCAAGTTAAACGCCGACCTCAATCTTAAATACTAATAAGACGACGATTACAATACATTATTTCCAATAAATACTTTAAAATTATGCTTGTAACTATTTTTACATCATTATTTTTATGTTTCTGGACAAAATCGTTTATTTCGAATTTAACTCGAATGACCCTGCAGTTATTTCACAACAATATTGTAGAAACGTGCACATCAGCTAATTCTTGTTTTATTTATACTTTCTTCTAATCAAATACATAACGACCACTAATTCCTTCAACATTTACATTGCTATGCACTTGGTCATAATTGAGATGTTGTCTCGTTATATGAGGACTTCCATTTTTTGAACGTTCTCTCAAACACGTTTTGTAAAACCAATAATATACCTCGCAGTTTATCCTTACAATCAATGTTGCTGCACAAAATTTTGCGGAAATTTTCAGACTTCTTCATAATGAAGCCAAAAGTGAAAAAAAAGGCAAAATTTGCATCTATCATTACCTAGATTTATGCGGTTCACACACAAATCAAAGCAAATATGCTTTGTCTGCGATAGTTCTTTATAATTGATGTTAGTTCTGGATGAATGAATCAAGCCAGATGGTTGAAATGCTTCTCGGTGCTACAGCTCTCTAGTGATTTCTTTAACTGACTGTGTTGTTGTATTGTGAATTTTTGTTTACCCTACAAATGGGCCCTCATGACGTGCGTGTACTGTGGAAGTCGTACGTCACACCTCATTACGCTACAATTGGAAACGTTAAGCAAGGCACTCCAAAGTATTACCCTACCCGGCGTAATACAACAACAACAACAACAACTACAACGGTTGTTTCATTGTCTGATGACATTCATTTTTGAGCGTTCTCACAATTAAGTTATATAAGACCAATATCATACCTCTTAGTTTATCCTTACGATCGATGTGTCTGCTAGCAAAAAATTCGCAGACGATTTTAAAACTTCTTCAAAACAAAACTAAAAGTAAAAAAAAAGGCAAAAATTTGCATCCATCATTACCTAGATTTATGCGGTTCACACACGAATCAAAGCAAATATGCATTGTCTGCGATAGTTCTTTATCATTGATGTTAGTGGCGGGCGGAGTATGATAAGGAGGCTGCGCAGACATGATGAATGCATCACGGTGCCCGGAGCAGGGCGGGAATCGAGCCAGATGGTCTAAGAATGCTTGTCGGGGTTTTCTTCAAAAACGCACGATAAATCGCTCGAAGGGAAATGAGGAAATGCCGAATAAGAGAAAGGATTTGAATGTAATACGATCTTTAAAGGTTTCGTTCGCACTTTTAAGTATTAATAAATTTTGAATAATAAAAGTTCTTTTTTTTTTAATGCATCAACCTTTTAAAATTTATTTTCTTTTTTAATTTCTGGAAGTGAGTACTTTCGGTTTAGATTGAATACAATTTAATACATAGGGATAAAAGTGATTCAAAAATCGTTTGTAACATTGTGTGAGTATTTTCATTGTATGCGTAGCTAAATAATTATATACTAGATTTAACACAAATTGATACATAAAAGCGTTAGGGATAAAAACGATTCAAAATCGTTGTAACATCGAGTGAATATTTTTATTGTATGAGTAGCTAAGTAATTATGTACTAGATTGAATACAAATTGATGCATAAATGCGTTAGGGATGAAAACGTTTCTTAAATAGTTTGTAACATCGCGTGAGTACTTTTATAGTATGCGTAGCTGAATAATTATATAAATGCATAATATCACCTTTTCTTTATGCATATTTAGATGACACATGTTTGTGTAGTTAGCATTTTTTAAATCTTCTGTTAAAAAATTGTCATTTCCATTTCATTTAATAGAGGCTTATGCTTTGTCTTGTTTTTAAAAATTATATTTCTTGGACGTAAAATGGAAGATCGATTGATAGAGGTGATCAGAGCCGAACTCTTTCAGTTAATTGAACTTCCGGATAAATGGCAAACGTAAAAAAAATGGGGGGCATAGCTTGGAAAAACTTCAGCAATGCGTTTAAAGATGCACATGTTGAAGTCTACAGTGGACATTTTTTTTTCAATTATTGATATACAGTAAACTCTCACTTATGCGCCGGCCCAAGAGACCAACAGAAAATGGTGCATAAGTGAGAAAGACTCATAAGAGAACAAGCCTATTTAAAAGTCTAAAATGCTATATAAGCTCTAATGAGAGCATGAATAAGAATGTTTCTATAGAGAATGGTCATATTACTACGGTTTGGCAACTACTGTAACCTAACTACAATGAAAAGGAGAAAACAAAAATTGTAGCATACCTAGTCACAAGCTGGTCCCTTTCAAACGATCCATAATAGATAATTGGATGGTGTTATGCAAAAAAGAGTTAACCCACAAAAACTTGATTTTGAGATAGTGGGCTTTAAAGTCAACAAACTCTGGCAAAAAGCATGGAGCTCTATATCAATATACCAATCATATGTTACCATGAAATGCTGATAGGGCTTAAATATTTTTGCTTAATGTAGGAAGCAACATATTTTACCATCACAGTTGGATAACTCATTTTTTTTATGTTTTGTGGGTTAACTCCTTTTTGCATAACACCATCCAATTATCCCTCTCCGAACTCTAGTTCATGTGGAAAAAATGTCTTCTGTTAGCAATAAAAGCGAAAAATTAGAGAGGAAAGTGAAGAAACATGCTCATGTTTTTAAAAAAATAAGTTTAATTGTTTGGATTTTTCGAAAAATTCGGCGCATAAGTGAAATATTTATCTTTAGAGCGACGTATAAAAGAAATGAAATTATCATTATTTTACTATGAAATGTTCCGGGACCACTGAAAATCGTCGTATAAGTGAAAAAGACGCATAAATGAGGCGGTGTATAAGTGAGAGTTCACTGTATATGTCTGAAACATTGTATGCTCGTATATTTGCTACATTTGAAAGCATTAAAAATACTGCTGTATAAACAATAAATACCTTTTTGAAATTTAAAATTAATTTTTTTTTCAAACAAAATTTAAAAATGCTATATGTATTTTTTAGGTATTTACATAAATTTATCAGCTGCAAAATTTGCATAAATTTTCATTTTTAGTCATTTTGTATAAACTATCTCATAAAACATTACATGTAATGCATAAATTTATGCAAACATGCCTAATGATTGGAAATCAAGTGGGAATTCAAAGTTTAAAAAAAATGTGCCGCATGAAGCATTTGGAAATTTGGTTAAAAAAAGTTTTAATTAAAAAAAAGTATTCATTGTTTTTGCACCATTTTTTCTGCTTTTAGATGTAGTAAATATACAAGCACACAAAGTTTTAGACATATATTTCAATAATTAAAAAAAATTGTGTTCACTGTAGCCCTAATTAATGTTATGTTTCTAAAGATGGACTGCAAGTATAAAAAATACATTAGTTCAATAAATGTCACGTAAGTCACAGAAAAAGCTATGCAACTTTAAAAAGCCTTATTGCTTGTAAGTTTAACCTTCACTGTGTGCACTTACTTTGATTTTGGATTTAAATGTATGTGTGTGTGCGAAGATTCTCTTGTAGAAACTAGTGTTATCTAAGACGTTGGCAACGATATAATTGTTGCTGTACGTAAATGATAAATTAATTAAAATCGTATGGTTGTTGAACAAGACTCATTAAAGGGAGCAATTAAAATGCTCAAAGTTTTTGCTCGCTTTAAATTAAAGGTTAAAAAAAATTAACTTCAAAGGTCAACATGATATAGACAGAAATTAAAGATAACCACATCTACTACATACCACACCACTGCACACTGTACGGTTAAACAATGCAATAGAAAATCTATTTGTTTAATTCAATCAATTTCTTTATTCTTTTTTTTCAGAGTTTTATTAAAAGTAAAAACCAAATTCCATTTAAATTAAAAAAATTAAAAAAAAAACATTTCAAAAACCTTCAATGTTTGACTTATATTTAAAAAGAATTTTTTTTCCCATTTTTGCCTCTATTATTTTTATTTGTTGACCCTATTATTCTGTTCATTTTTTATCATTTTGCTCTTATTTTGTTGCAAATATATTCAAGCTAGTCGCTTTAAAAATAACTACATGAAATCATTACTAATTTACAAACAAACTCTGGCTTTTATTGAATAGCTTTTAAATATACCCTGCAAAAAATGACCTGTTGTTTTTACAGTACAATACTGACAGGCGAAGTTACAATTTAAAACTATAAAATGCACAGTAATAAACTGTAAAACGAACAATTTTACAGTTTCTTGATGTAAAGATAGAAATTTTACAATTTGTTACTGCAAAGTTAGAAATTTTACAGTTTATTACCGTAAAATTTAGCTGTATTATACTGTAAAAACACCAATATAATACTGGCAGCAGAGGTTCTAGTTTAAAACTGAAAATGTACGCTTGTAAACTTTAAAATTAGCAATTTTTACAGTTTAGTATTATAAAATTAGCAATATTATACTGTAAAAACAACATTCACTTTTTAGTGTCATGGGTTTCTTCTGATTATCATAAGTTAAACTATTATTATTAAAAAATAACTTTTTTTTTTTTTCAAAATGAGTGAAATATCGTATGCATTTTAATATCATACCATTAAATAAATTCGTCGATTATGCATCATAGTATTTAAATAAATAACAATATATATTTCCAAATCCATGCACAAACCCCAATTTTACTGTTTTTACCCTTCCAATGTATAAACTTCCAAAAGTTCAAAATATAACGATCTTTCACAAGAAATTGAAGTTCTACTTTTCAAAAATTTATCCTGATAAGCAGAAAATCGTTTTCGTCAACTTTAATTATATTTTTGAGCTTCTTTTGTGACTTAAGTCTATTAAAGATTTTTTTCTTTCGAAGTAGCCTGAACACATTTTTTCCTTAAACTTTTATCTTCTTTCTTCAACTCTTTTAATTTTTTCCATTGATATATTTTTTTCTTTTAACATTTTTTAATTGGTTAGGAAGACAAAAACGCCGGCAGCTTTAGTCAATAATCTCTAGTTATACGACAACTTTTAAAATGAAGGTTTCAATAGTGGAATAAAAGTATTAAAATTCCGAATGATATATTTAAAAAAAACAACAGAAGCAACAGCAATAATAATAATAATAATAATAATAATAATAATAATAATAATAATAATAATAATAATAATAATAATAATAATAATAATAATAATAATAATAATAATAATTACAATAACAGTAATAATAATAACAATAATAATAATAATAATAATAATAATAATAATAATAATAATAATAATAATAATAATAATAATAATAATAATAATAATAAAAAAAATAAATGTTAAAAAAGTATTCCGGAAACAGTTTTAGGTTTTGTTTCAAGAAAGGAAAATAAACTTAGTGGGCGTTTTTCTCTGTAACCTTAACGTTGATAAACGTAAGAGACTGATTGAATGATTCAGTTAAGTAGAAGCAAGTAGTTTTTCGGTAAAAAAGGTTTAACTATAAAAGATTTACTTCAAATTTTAAATAGTTTTCTTTCATTTCAAACTCTCTCTTTATTCAGAATGAGAGATAGATAAATACCTTTGTGCAGAAAATTTAAATAAAAAATAATAATGCTTTATTGTATGTATGGTAATTACTGCATACACGCACTTCAGCTTTACAAGGATGACTTCGCAGAAATCTGCAAGTTGTAAGTTGTTTCCAACAAAAAGTTGTAATTTAAATCTTACTATATTAAGGCTAATTCTTTTTCCAAATATGGGGGTGGGGGGTTCAAATCGAATAGCTAAACAGTTGTTTGTTTTTTTTTCGATGATCGTAAACATTTTAATTCTTCTCCCACCTCTATTCACATATGAATTTTTTATAGAGAAAGTTTTTATTGTAACACAGTTTTACAATACTGTTCTACGAAACTAAATTTTGGTAATTCAGTTTAATACTTTATACAACAAAACATATAGATGTAACAACTTCAAGCTTTAAAAAAGTGTTATTGAACAAAATTGTTTTATTGTGTATTGACCGTCTTCTTGATACTAAGCAGAGCCATCAAAGCATCTTTCACATTTTTCTCGAATTACTAATTGAATCGGTGAGTGCAAAAACTACATCAGTCCATAACTTCAAATTTTTCAGGAGAGACAAAAAACATCATAACTCTTTCAATATTTTAAATAATCGATCGATTTTTTTTCTCAGTCACAAGATGCACATTTGAACTGCTGTCAACAAAAAGTACATTGTTTCTATTAAAATCGGACTTAAAAAAAATTAAAATGTAATTTGGACTGATGTAGTTTTTGCACTCAACCGGTTTTCAGACCTTGAGAAAAAAGTTATTTTGCATTTAAAGTGTATATTTATTTATTATTTCGTCAGAAATGAAGAAACGGTTGCTTTACCATTATAAACAGAAATTAGAAAAGTTAATAAACTATTGGAATTGACGATTTTTAACCATAAATCGTTATAAAAAAAATTGCAAAATCATAAGAAATCAGGATACATTTCTTGTATCCTTGATACCTGTAGTTCATTAAAACAGATTAACAAAAGGAAGGTTATTACAAAAGTTGAGTGGCGGTAGCTAAATCTATACCAATGTAACAGGAAACAAAAAAAGTACAGGTATGTAGTATATCTATTACAATAGATCATTTTCAATCATTGTGTCACCGTCACGTGAAGTAGTTGGCCAGCCAAATAATTCATTAAAAAACACTTTATAGTTTTCAGGAATATGTACAATCATTTTCTTGATGTCATCTATTTTTTTTATGTTGATTGGTACTTTTCCTGATGGGTAGGCATGATTTGAGGGAAAATCGAAGTCATGAGAAATATGTTTTAGCAGCTGATAGCTGTGTTCTTGATCCCCATTGATGAAAGTATGTGCTGTTACAACCCCTTTTTCTTCAGAACCATATTGAAACTCTTTGTATCGAGTAGGAGCAAATTTACATTTTTCCTCTTTCTCCACACTTTTTCCTCGACATTTTCTGGCTAAAGGGTTTTTTTTGTATAAGCCCTTCCACCAATCATCAAAATTTTTGATGTCCAAGGAGAATAACTTAGTTACGTGAAAGCTGCTACTGGACTGTGTGACCAATTCTTCATATTCATCGGGTGTATAAATTCTATCATGTTTTTGTATTAATCTCTTAACAGTACCAAAATCCCTATCATTGGGAAGGAATGAGTGCCCTTGGATAAGGTAGTAATGAATAATTTTGTCGAAACGTCCTGAATCCGTTAAAGCAAGGCAAAATCTTATCACGGTGTGATTTCGATTCTGTCTGCTGGTGCCATCGGAAAAGAGGTAGAGGAATTTAACATTTGATGGGATGTATGTGTCAATGTATTTCAGTAGCATGCTGCATACATCATTGGCTTCTTTGTGGGCTTCTACTTCGTGATACAGGAACAATTCTGATTTATTAGTTTTTAGGTTCTTTATCCCAAAACAATTCACCCAAAGTTGCCTCAAGTAAAACATGTCCTGAACGGGGATTGCTGGAAGAGGGAGATTTTGCATGAAGTCGAATGAAAGTGCGACTGTGTCTTCACGTTCTTCACACAACTTGGTGACACTTTGAATCTTATTGAAAAATTTTTTCGCTTGTTTTTTGTGCACAGCAAGTTCAGCAAGAGCAACTTTTTTAGCTGCTTCCCCAGTAGAGGAGCTCTTGATTTTTACATCAAGTTCTTCACATTTTATGCATGACATATTCGATCTTAGAACACGTTTATAGCGATTAAAGCAAAGACAATGCGCAAGGAATGAACGCCATCCCAAAAAAACACGGCGCCTGATTGTGCGAGTAGAAGGTGATGCGCGGAATTCCTGCGTTGAGCGCAAAAACTACATCAGTCACAGGACTGATGTAGTTTTTGCGCTCAGCGTTCAAATGGGAGTGCTCGTATCTTTCGAACTACTAACCTGTGTGTCCTGGTTTATTCACTCAACATGCATCATGCCTCCCAGAGTTGTTTTAAATCAAAAACGAAATTTCGAATTTTTTGGACTGATATAGTTTTTGATCTCAGCGATTCAATTGAAACGGCTACTGAAGAAATAAATCATTTATAGCTAAAAATTATTTATATTTCTTAAAATATTTTGCTTGGACGATTTTTAACTGAAGTGAAGAAACTTTTTTATGTCCTAAAGCATTTAAGGTGTAATGTTTTATTAAGATAATAAATAATTGATTTTTCCCTTTCTCTTATCTAAAATAAATTCCGTCTGCCTTCTTTATGATTTATAAATGAATGCAAAAACGATGCCATTAAATAAGGAATCCCTTGATATTACTAAATTACCCACCATAAAATCCTTATTAAAATCTGATAAAATTGTTTTAAGCATTGGTGTGAATGGTTATTCTCAGGTAAGCAATCAAAAAGATGTAAGGTAATTAAATGTAAAGGATTCAATATTTATAGCGAGAAAGATTAATATAGCATTAGGAATGGTTCGGGTAAGTGGGTCACTGGGGTAAGTGGGCCACCCCCTTTAGAACTGAAATGCGCATATGGTTTTTGTACTTTTTTTGTATTGATCATGTTATATTTCATCACAATGATTGGTCTTGCATATATTTGGGTTTCATGGAACTTTTTTTTGGATCATATAATTTATGTCAAAAAAATTTCCAAAAAATTTTTTTTTTGCGAGTTCAAGCAACATTTTTCAAAGAAGTGTTTCAATGTTAGTTTTTATTATTTTTTCTATGTTCATTAAGTTTTCTTGTAGAGTTTAACCTAAAGTACACATTGCAATAAGAATTTTTATGCAAAGTATTATTAATAAGTGTTTAAGGGAGGGGTCCCACTTACCCCGTGGTTTTTCTCAGTTAGGGTGAAGTGGGCCCCCTCATAATAATGATGATTTCAAAATGAAAAGCAGTTCTGATGAAGCAATTTCTAAGATGAAATGAAAGATAATGATGCAGACCTAGAAGGAATTGATTCTTTAGCTACAAAAACTGCAAAAGCTGGTAACTATGTATTTGGGAAACTTGCATAAAAGAAAAATATGAAGTATTATGAAGTTCTAACTTTAGAATATGATACAAATGAAAAAAATGCTGCTAAATTTGATAGAAAGAATAGAAATAGCTACAATTTTTATTGGTTTGATGTAAGTGATGTTAGAATTATAACTGAGGATGAAATGATAATGTCTCCCTCAACAAACTTCAAATAGGACGCTGCCATTAAGTGTTTCCATTTTTTTTTCAACCTATATATTTTTTCTTATTTGACCAAAATTGATCTTAGTTGACTCTATTATGTTTGGTCAACACTAATTTATATGTAAAATCAAAAAATATGCCTAACGGCTTTTAATGAATTTCATAGACACTATTGTTTTGTATTTCGTTTTATAATTTTCTGTCATACACATTTAAATGTAAGTAGATATCTCGTTAATGGATACATTTACAAAAAAGTATTTCCTACTAAAATTTTACATACTTTATCAGGTAGGACATGCAAACCCCTTTTTTAGATATGCTCACTTTAAATATAAATAAATGGGGGTGGCCCACTTACCCCTTCCTAGGGGGTAAGTGGGCCCCCACGTCATTTTTTAAAGAATACGATAAAACATTTAAAGCATTTTTTTTAGGAAATAATGCTGAACTTGTGTTTAATAATAATAAAATAAATCAACAAGTTTTAACTTTTTTTGCTTTAAAGCTGCTGTATAAGGCTTTAAAAACGAACTGTTCTAAAAAGTGGGTCCACTTACCCTAACCAACCCTACGCAATAACTTAACTCAAAAGAGAGCCACCAGCTGTTTGACGAGAACTGAAGAGAAAAAAAAAACTATATATATATATATATATATATATATATATTATATATATATATATATATATATATATATATATATATATATATATATATATATATATAATCAGGGGAGGCAAATAAGGGAGAGAGAGGGGGGTCGCACACCCAAATATTTTTCGCAGAAAAACGAGTAAATTCAATTTATAATAACACAAATCAAAGATCACGTGCAGTAAAAAAAATAAAAAAGATTGCTAATTTTCAACAAAAATTGATAAAACTCATCCATAAACATGTTATTAAGATTATTTCTCATAACAGAAGACTGAAAAAATGCTCTAAAATAAGTATAACGGGACAAAAAAGGATTACTTTCTACTTTAACTGTTTGGGAAATAACACAAGACACTGGAAATGGATGGGGGAAAAAAATCTTCTTCTTGACCCCAAACTATGCAGATTCAAACTTGACTAAAAGTTAGAAACTATTTTCGAATCACGACATTTATGTGATAACTAATTACAAAATTATTTTAAAGTTTGGTCATAAAAATTTAAATATATTTAATAACTCCATTTTTTTAATATTCAATCCAGTTTAAGAAATCTTTCTTTTAACTAGCTAGTTTTTTTTAAAATACTGAATATGCTTCATATACTTACAAACTCGCGCCCCATCAAACGAAACTGCCTGAAAAACCGCCCAGCGTATATGATACATTTCTGTTAAAATAATTGTATAAACAATTAAACGTTTGGTTGGACAAATATTGAAGCTAAACCATAGTGCGAATAGAGTATGCCTATACAGAGCGTCCCAAAAGTTCTATCGACAAACCAACGTGTTTTGAACACCACAGAGCTAATAAAGACGAATAAGCGAGAGAGATGAAATTAATCCTATGCACATATTTGAAGACTATCAAAAAAAATATTATTAAAACACACTTGAAAGCAACTCTTACTGATCATATATTTAATTAAACTAAAAAATAAAACGAAAAAATGCTTGTCCCAAAAGTATATAAAACAATCGTTATTAAAAGCTGATTTAAGTATTGGTATTCAAAATTTGCATATTACAAGGTCATTTACTTGTGACGTACAAGTTTTCCGAGATAAAAACAAACACGTGTTTCCGTTTCTGAAGATTGGTCAAGATGCCCAGCTGTGTGCAGTTTTCTAAAACAGAAATTTTGAAAATCTATCGTTTGAAAGCTCATGGTTGGAAAGTAGTGGACATTGCACGTAAATTTGGACGCAGTATGGCTGGTATTTATCAAATCTTGTCAAAAAGTAATAGTTTTGCAGCAAAATTTCGTTCTGGATGACCAAAGAAAACAACTAAAAGGCAAGACAGAGAGATTTTGAAATTAGTTTCGACCCAGAATCTGTCAACACGGTCCGTTTGTAAAGAAGTAAACTTTTCAGTGTCAAAATCAACAGTACATCTATGGCTGTAGGCAAGTGCATTTCTTGAATATCGCAAATTACGTCGTTCGTTGAGGTTAACAAGTCGGCATAAAAACGCTCGTAGTTCAGTGTGCTCGTAGTCATATGAATTGGACAAATGAATGGTTAAGTGTTATTTTTAGTGATGAAAAAAAGTTCAATTTAGGTGGCCCGGATGGTTGGGCACATTACTAGTACGATATTGCAAAGAATCCCGAACCTTTTTCAGCGGGCAACAAGGAGAAGGTTCACTCATGGTGTGGGGAGCATTTTTTTTCAATAGCATAACCGATATTTATTTTTTTGAAAGGTCGCCAATGCTCCGAAGACTATCAGAAGAACTCTTAATGTACAGTTATTGCCATTTGGAAAGTTGCTAGGTAGGGACGAATGTTTATTCCAGCAAAACAATTGCTCCATTCACACGTCTAATTCAACAATGCAATGTTTTAGACAAAACCAAGTAACTGTTATGAAATGGCCAGCCCGAGTCCTGACCTAAACCCAATAGAAAACCTCTGGGGAATACTAGCGAGAGATGTATATGCTAATGGAAGGCAGTTTACAACAGTTCAAGATCTTAGGCTGCAAATTGAACGTAGTTGGTTTTCATTAAAGCCAGAAGTTCTTCAAAATCTTGTTTTAAGTATGCCTGATCGTGTTTTTGAAGTTATTAGAAAAGACGGCTTAAAATTTGAATGTTAAAATTAATATAATGAGCTGTCTATAAATTTTTGGGACAGTAAAATTTGAGTTTTAATTATTATCACAAAATCTGTGATTGTATAATTAAATTAATAAAAAATATTTTTATTGTATGGATATTTTTCATGATTCTAAGTTGTGTTGAAATCGTTGTTTCTTTTTTTCTCTCGTAAAACTTGGAAACCTTATTGTCTCTAAACTTTTGGGACGCACTGTATGTATTATCTGAAGTAGTACAGAGTTAGATCATTTTTCACTCATGTTTCAACTGTCAATTTGCTTACTTTCAATGTAATAATGGAGAAGCGACTTTTTAATAAAAAAATTATTGTTTTTTTTTTCTTTGGCAATAATTTCGAAAAAGGTACAGACATTTTAACTTCCCAATACTGTCAGTACATAAATAAATGATATTAATGTATATTTGTTCCTAATAGCAATATTATTTCTTGCAGTTTATGCCGAGTTACCATTTTTTTTTTCATGACTCAAAGCAATACGAAATGTGATAAATCAAAAGTGCCGAATTTAAAAAGTGACTAACATTTACTAAAAATGAACACAATCAGCATGTGGCATCTCCTCACACTCAGAACACTTTACCAGAGAACCAAAAAACTACAGATCTAAAATTCAGAGCAAGCAAGAGTTAAAGTTCTCTCATTCTCGCTGTCAAAATACTGGGCACATATCCCATTTCAACTATGCATTTCTAATCCAGCGGAGAGGGGGCGGGAGGGGGAGGATTATTTGGGAATGTGGTTGACAGTATAAGTGAATAAGTATAACTCATTAATCAAATTTTTAAAATAAAGCAGTTAAAAAGAGGGCAACTTTCAGATCTTCATAGTTACCGTTATTCTGGACAAAAGCAGTCCCCCTAAGGAAATAAAATGAATTATATTAATAAAACCCATGTTCTAATAAATTGATTTCAAACAAAGCGGCGTGAACTAGTGTGGCCATAAGTATATTGATAATTGCTTTAGTTTTAAAATTTAATGACAAACTTTAAAATACACTGTGGGACCAAAATTAAAAATTATAATATATTTTGAACGCATACGAAAAATACAACTTTAAAAATTCCTGAATCAGTAAAATGTTTTTTAAAACCAATTAAACAAAAGAACATTGTTTCGCTGGTTTAGATCAAAGAATATATCTTTGGACAGTTATTTCATTTCTTTTTGCACAAAATACCCTTTATCCCTTTCGCGCCATCATTCTCTAGTCCCGGAGGATGGAAGGGGGGGGGGAAGGCGTAGACCTATTCTTTCAGAATATGGCAGTTATATCAGGGTTAATGGGTATATAACCCATTATAATTGTTAATAAAATGGTAAAAAAAACGAAACGCAATTGAAAAATTGGGCAACTTTTAATATTTTTATAATTATGATTAAGATCTGGACACAATAATAAACTCCAAGTTAAAAAAAAAAATCTAGATAAAGGTAGTGTTGTGACGATTTAAGTTGAATTGAAGACCAAGCATGAAACGAATACTGTCATTAGATAGCTTATAATCGTTTTGTTTTAAAACTTAATGACAAGTATAAAATGCAGGAAGGATTTATAGAACTTAAAACATTTACTGGCTAGCTACTTTTAAAAATCTGCACACCTGCTCACTAATTACCTTTGACGCGCATAAAACTACAATATTGCTTTCTCAATTTAGCAACAGGGGGTTGTTTTTGTATGTGGTATCTTTCAAAGTATCTTTCAAAAATTTTTCCAATTTTCGTCGACCAAAATATGGGCTA
>JAXGGA010014503.1:0-31919 GCA_038373865.1 Uloborus plumipes
TGGTTTTTTTTGGGTTTTCTATTAAAAAATCTTTAAATTGTTTAATTTTCAAAGGTATTAGATGTTCTAGGTTTTAATTAACCTGATTTGTTTATTTAACGATCCACAAGTCCAGTGAACTATATAATCCTATTCAATTCATCGCCGGTCCAAAAGTCATTGAAAATCCTCTCATTAGATTACTGATATCTCTCTAAATTTTTGTAGATATTCAACAAATTTTTTTTTTATGAGTTGAAGGATCTATATGATGAAATTTTTTTATCGAAATAAATTCTGACCTTCGCTCATGCGCAGTAGAGAGTAAACTGCTTAAATGCTCATATAACAATGAATTTTCAATATTTTTGTTTGAAGTTTCTATTCTCTTGTATGCTGTCATTTCTCTAAAGGTTTGGTGAATTTTAGCGGAAAACTCTGCGACTCATGAGCCAACAGCCAGAAAATGAAACTGCCAGTTTTGAAATAAAGGTTTATTTATATCTTTGGGAACATGAGTGTTCCTTTCACGAACATATGTAAAATAATAATAAATAGTACGAAAGCTAATTTCTGAAAATTACAGTTTGTTCCCAGCTATTGAAGATGAATTTATGGCTAAAAAAGTTTTTGTTTCCTCTTTCCCCTTTCCATTCCCATAATTCAAAAGTGATTTGATTTATTGTGAAAGGTCAGATGAAGCCTATATTTTATAGGCTTAATGTTATAGATAACTGGTCTCTTATTTCTCCAGAAATCCTTAAAAATGCAAATATTTGAAAGTGTCTCATTACTTTTGGTGATATAGTGACTGTTAAATTTTTTTGATCGGAACATCTGTGATTTCAGCCTCTATTAAGTAGTAAAAGACCAAGCCTACAACTTAATCTGAATTCCTCTTTTAGAGGACATTGATGCATTTAACAAAGGGTATTTTTTTCTGCTCTACAATTCAACGCATTTCGCAAAGTAATCATGGATCATTTTACGTAGACAGCATGCAAGAATTAATTTTAGTTGATAATATTGCATTATTTATGAGAATTTGAATCGTATTTTTATCCTTCTTTTTGGTTTAGGGTTTCCATTCTCATTCTTTCGATCTTCTATTGAAATTTTTCAATCTTTCTCTTTTATATTTTATTAGTAATATCAGTTCACTCTTACTTTGCATATGATCGAAAATTAAAACACCGGAATGCTTGTCTTTACAGGTTACTTCTGTAAAGTAGATAGTAATAAAATTTAAAAAAATAAATAAATAAATAAATAAAAAGATCTTTCACACAATATCTCCAATCTCCAATTCTCATCTAAGGACACCAGTTGTGTGATTAGCCAACATTATATGTTAGTCAACAAGTTAATTTTTGGGGGGAAAAATGATAAAGATAACGAAAACACGGTTGCATATAATCTTAAAAAATCCTTACAGGAGGATTGTACTTTTTTTTGTACATTTTTAATGAGGGACCTTGTGATTTTCATCTAATGTATAAAAAATAATACCGCTAAATAATTCTTTAGATTTTTCAGAGAAATTTTAACTGTTGCCACCACAGCGGAAATCGTTTGAATTTCTGGAAAAAAAGTAGAATTTCTTTACTTCAGTTAAAGTAGCTCCAGTTCGTAAGTATTTCATGTAACCTAAAATTATTAAAATCTATGAGGCAAGAAACATATTAAGTGAAACATTGCGAAAACGGTAGAATGCAATGCGGATATTTTCTTCTGAATTGCTTCACTAGCAGTTCCAAATATTGCTTCTATTCTTCGTCTCTTTTCTGAAATTCATTGTACTCTTCTATCACAACCAATCCATGTTTTGCTACTCCTTATTTACTACTCGTAACCAGGGATGAGATTACTTCATTTCTACTTTGTGTCTGCGGTCTTATCCGCACAGTAGATCCTTTTTACGTGACGGTTGCGTTCTACGGAAAATGCCGCGCAAATAAAAATTGTATAAATTAAGACTTAATAGTAGTGTTAAAATACAAGTCAGGTTCCGTAAATTAAAAAAAAAAAAAAAAAAAGAAAAGAAAAGAAAGCTTCATTCTGTACCCGCTCACTTTACTTCAATGAAAGGATCTTCTTTCACTAACAAATTAGAAAGGTCATTTGATATTGTTACGGCTCAAAACTTTCAATGTGAATGTTTTTGGTTGTGTGTGTCATCGATGTCGGTACTGTCCAACCTCAAAAGGCGCCCCTGGCAGTCATAAACACTTCCATTTAAAAAAGGGGCGATAGGTTAGGAGACGCACTGGCCGGTGCTTAGTTTTTACTTCCTGGTTGAATGTTACTATGCAGTCCCCCCCTGTTTTGGGAAAATCAGAAGAGACTTTCAGGCATGAGCAAATGCTAGGAATTTTGTACGATAAAATATTAGACAGTATTTTCATCGGTTTCGTATTCTTTTGTTACTACTAAAAGTTCTTAAAGTGAGCTGTTGCTGTTAAGCCAAATTCATTACATGCCGTCCCCGTCAGTCAGTAATCTCAGGAGTTTCGATGCTGAAGGAGGGGAAAACTTTCTCTGTTTACATTGCCGCTTCGAAGTAAAATCAAAATTCATTAGCCAGCGTAAAACAGAATAAAGAAGTTGAAAATTAAAAAGTGCATAATCTAATTCGCGTAAAATAAACTCACGCAAAATGAGGGTTCGCTGTATTTCTTAACATTTAAAAACTTTTTGACCGATTTTAAGACTTAAGAATTTAATCATCTTTTAACTACTACTTTATTACATAGATGGCGCCACTAAAGATGTGAACCATTTGGCACTTGTCTGAATGTGGCCAACAGAGATGAGCCGGGCTCGGCCCGAGCCCGAAAGCCCGAGTCCAAGCCCGAGCCCGAGACGGACTCGGGCCCTTTAACTTCAAGCAGCTTTCGGGCTCGGGCGGGTTCGGGCTCGATCTCAGATTAAGATAGTCAGTTTTTATACAAATACAACGTTCACGGAATAAAATATTGGGGTACTTAAAGAGCGTGAGAACATATTTTTCTTAATGGCAGAATTGCTTTGTTCAGGAAGAGTTTCAGAGAAATAACATCTATCACCTTATCTCCCACTGCCATACATCGTTTCTCAGCTTCCGTACATCGGAAAAAAATTAAAATAATAATAATAATAATTCGAAAAGATAGCACCCACTTATAATATATTTGCAATTGTTATTACGATATACCATATGGCAGTGCATCCCAAGTGGAAATTAAGGATGTATACAGGGTGTCCACTCCAATCGTGGACCAATAGCTAATTTCTAAACCGTTAGAGATAAGCATATAGTTTATTTAGGAAAAAATCTCTAAATTACGAAAGGAATTTTGAGTCTATTCAATGTTTTTCAAAAAATCAAATTTTGAAAGAGTTACGAAATTTAAATTTTTTTACAGCCCCCCAGTCCTATCAATCATATTTAGAAAAACATTCTTGACACTGTAACGTTTAAAACTAAAAAAAAATCACTCTTCTACGACAAAAATTGACCGAGTTATGACGTTTTGAAAAATCAAGATTTTGAAAGAATTCGCATACGGTCCCTTAAGCGATCTCTCGATGACGTCACAAAACAATGCAAAATCTTGATTTTTCAAAACGTCATAACTCGGTCAATTTTTGTCGTAGAACAGTGATTTTTTTTTAGTTTTAAACGTTACAGTGTCAAGAATGTTTTACTAAATATGATTGATAGGACTGGGGGGCTGTATAAAAATTTAAATTTCGTAACTCTTTCAAAATTTGATTTTTTGAAAAATATTGAATAGACCCAAAATTCCTTTCGTAATTTGGAGATTTTTTCCTAAATAAACTATATGCTTATCTCTAACGGTTTAGAAATTAGCTATTGGTCCACGATTGGAGTGGACACCCTGTATATTGATGTTTGATACCTTCGGGCTCGGGCCGGGTCGGGCTCAAAACAAAACAATATCACTCGGGCTCGGGCGGGCTCGGATTAAAAATTCTCGGGCTCGGGCGAGCTCGGGCCTTCAAAAGTGAGCCCGAACTCGTCTCTAGTGGCCAATGGCCATGTCTAAGATCCCACCGCAGTTTATCTATCTACACTCATAGCGTACACACACTCATCACGTATATATCAAATTAAAGCACATTTTTTTCTGAACGTGATGCACTAAGTCTTCGGATGTAAAAGTGCCCGAAACCTATAGGCAGCCTGGCCTAAACGGGATATATGAATGTAGTATTTCTACACTCATTGCGTACACTTATCACGTATATATCAAATTAAAGCTGATTTTGTCCTGAATGTGATGCACTAAGGCTGCCTATGTAAAAGTGGCCGCAACCTCTAGGCAGCCTGGCCTAAACAGGTCACATGAATGTAGTCTTTCTACACTCATTGCGTACACTCAGCACGTATATATCAAATTAAAGCTGATTGTTTCCCGAACGTGATGCACTAAGGCTGCCTATGGAAAAGAGGCCGCAATCTCTAGGCAGCCTTTTCTAAACAGGTCACATGAATGTAGTATTTCTACACTCATCGCCTACACTAATCACATACATATTAAGTGAAAGCTGACTTTTTTCTGAAAGTGATGCACTAAGGCTGCCTATGTAAAAGTGACCGCAACCTCTTGCCAGCCTGGCCTAAATAAGTCACATGAATGTAGTATTTCTACACTCATCGCGTACACTCATCACGTATATATCAAATTAAAGCTGATTTTTTTCTAAAAGTGATGCACTAAGGCTGCCTATATAAAAGTGGCCTCAACCTGTAGGCAGCCGGGTCTAAACAAGTTAAATGAATGAAGAATTTGACATTTATGTGGCCTGCTATGCAGGCTGCCTACAAATTGCAGCCATTTTTACATAGGCAGCCTTAGTGCATCACTTTCAGAAAAAAATCAGCTTTAATTTGAAATACGTGATGAGTGTACGCGATGAGTGCAGAAATACTACATTTATGTGACCTGTTTAGGCTAGGCTGCGTAGAGGTTGCGGACACTTTTACATAGGCAGCCTCAGTGCATCATGTTCAGAAAAAAATCAGCTTTTATTTGATATATGAGTGATGAGAGTACGCGATGAGTGTAGAAATACTTCTTTTATGTGACCTGTTATGCTAGGCTGCCTACATGTTGCGGCCACTTTTACATAGGCAGCCTTAGTGCATCACTTTCAGAAAAAAAATCAGCTTTAATTTGATATATACGTGATTAGTGTACTCGATGAGTGTAGAAATACTACATTCATGTGATCTGTTTAGGCCAGACTGCCTAGAGGTTGCGGCCACTTTTACATAGGCAGCCTTAGTGGTCCACGTTCAGGAAAAAATCAGCTTTAATTTGATATATACGTGATGAGTGTATGCAATGAGTGTAGAAATACTACATTCATATGTCCTGTTTAGGCCAGGCTGCCTATAGGATTCGGGCACTTTTATATGCGAAGACTTAGTGCATCACGTTCAGAAAAAAATGTGCTTTAATTTGATATATACGTGCTGAGTGTACGCTATGAGTGTAGATAAACTGCGGTGGGATCTTAGACTATATGTTTTGTTGTTAAAACGAAACTGATTATAATAAATTTAAATTTGAGCAACTGATCTCTGATCTTGTGTATTTTAACGACGTTTTCATAGTTTGCGCTTGTTGCAAAAAAGATCAGAAATGAGCAGCAAAAAGAATCATGTAGTAGACTATTATCTGTTCTAGTGCACAAATTTGCTTGGGTACATTTGACTTTGATTTCTAAAAATAAAATTTCATACAATTTGCTTTTACAATCAAAATTGCTTAAGAACTGAGATTTGTTGGTGTGCTTTTTTGTATTAGTAGTAATTACATCATGTTATAATTAGCATTTATTGTGTACCGAGAAAATTAATTCAGTGTCGGAAATGAAAAAGGAGTTCAAAACCAATGTGCAATTTTTTCCCTCAATGTTATTTGCTTTTCCATTTACAAAATGCTCTCAATCAAGATGTTTATTTTGAAGTAGAGGTCCATATGACTTTACATGACCCTTAAAGAAGTAGAATAAAATGTAATGAATAGAAATGACCCATAAAAGTTTAAGAGCATAATATGAAAGCAATGCAACAATTTCGAGGGGCCCCCAGAAGGGGGGGGGGGGCAACGAGCTGAGATAAAGGAGCTCACTTTCGAATATTTTTCGATTTTGGATCTCAACAAATGCAGTTTCAGACGATCTTTGACGATTTTACTTTGGTTTTAGCCTTCGCCCGGATATCAAAATTAAAAGCGTGATTTTGGGTTATCTTTTGCAGTATGGGAGGAATGCAGTAAATACATTTTTCCGGGAAAAAGTTTCAATTTTGTCGTTCAAATCGAAATGTTGGATGATTTTCGATGTCTTAAGTGGAGAGAAAACGCAAAATCTTCCCTTATGATGTTTTAGGAAATGAAGATCCAAAAACGCAATTTTAAACGATCCCAGATTAAAGATGGGGTGAGGGAAGGCTTTTGTAATTAAGAGTTTTTCGAAACTTAAGAGAAAAATGCAATTGTAAACAGGAGCGCCCCTATGGGAGGTCACTATGACCTCCCAAGAGTTTCCTTATTCGGCAAATTTTACTGACGATTCGGTAATTTGAAAATGATTTTGTAATTGCAACATAAGATTATTTGTTCTTTTTAATTTTTAAAGTTTTTTTTTTTTTTTTTCTTTTTAAGATGCCCAGTTTCGTAAATGTTCCCAGAAATGCAATGCGACGGTCCCCCAAATGTGTGAATTCGCCACTAGTAAAGATAAATGATAAGCAAAGCATTAAAAAAAGTGTTTCTACAATATCTAGCAGAACTTTAACTGCTTATTCATTTTCGAGTGGCTCTCAAAATAGGGGAGAATTTTTGTCTTTAAACATTCAAAATGCTTTGGCAAGATTTTTATAATTTTCTAAAATTGCAGTTATGTTTGAGTTGTCATTATTCTTTATTTGAATCATAACAGTACTAACTTTTCCATTAAAACTACCTGTAACAACAGAATACTCTTAAAACTCTGAAAAGTCATCAGCATGGATGTCCTCATCAGCTATGTTTTGCATAAATGTCTCCCTTTTGGAGTATTAGAATCGTATTTGAGACCAGAAAAAGTCGTTCTGTGTTTATATGAATTTAAAGAAGTTATTCATCAAAAAAAAAAAAAAAAAAATGAAATTATTTGTATCTCAGAGCCGGACTAACATAAGTCGATTCTCGTTATTTTCAGGGAAGCGCGAAAACATTTGTCGGATGCATGCTAATAATGGGACTAGTGCTCTTTTTAAGCTGATAAACAATTATGAAGGATTTTGATAACATTAGTTTGATAACATTCTTATGGATCGATGCGTAGTAAGATTCTGCATATAATACAGTAATTAATTGAAAACCGCTCTATTTTTGGACTCACGCTAGTCTGGCGCTGAGGTACAGTTATAATGCTTGGCAAAGTAACAAAAGTTTGTCCTCCATATGTCATTTCTAAAGCGAGTACATGCTTTAACAGCCATCTATTAATCTGCATTTCATTTTTACACAACCAGTTAAAAGAACAAATTTTTTCTAGGAAATAGATAGCCATTTTTAATTAGTGTATCAATAGAAAAATTTGCGGCATTTTGGAAAAAAAAGTAAAACATTAAATAAGTACATCAATCCTATAGAGATAGTAATTTTCATATAAAATGTATAGTACCGTTTGAATTTGTTTCTAACAAATTAAGTTTTTGCAATCATGGACTCCACTCAGGCCGTTACTCCATGTTTCTAAAAGATTTCGCAAAAATTTCCGTCTACCTTTTCAAAATTTGTGTTCCTACCAAAAATCATACGAAAAGAACACTAAATGATTCGTAATGTTGAAGGAAAAAGCTGTACCACTATGAAGATGAAGCTATCTGCATATGAGTGTGGAAATAAATGTATTTAATCGTAATATTAAGCAAAATATACTGATAAAAAAAGATGTTAAGTTTAACAAAAGTGAAAAACGTATTATTTTAAAGAAAAAAAATATGTAAAAAAACACACAAATACTATAATAATTCATTTAAATTGTCCTTAATTTATGAAACTCATAAATTAGATATGATTTAAACCAAGTAGCACAAATAATATTTAAAAGTTTTAAATCTGTAGTCACAACGTTCGCAACCGCTGTGAAACGTTTATAAAACGAAGTGTGCTACTTAAGAAAAAGTGTTAATCCATAAGTACCATACCAACCCTAGTAGAAAATTTCTAGTCTAACAAATTATAATTCTTGAAAACCTTGATTAAAATGTTAATAAGAAAAATATAGGACCGAAATACCACAAAGGGTGGTTATGAAAAGGGTTAAAGATTCACTTCACTTCAAATATAAAAATAATCTTAACTTTTTGAAATAGTTGAGAAGAGAAAAAGAAGTTTGTTTCTTTCCGTGGAAGCATGGATTAAACGGCAAGTGAAGTTTTAAGAGGTCCAATTAGTCGCAGCCCAACAAAGAGGAGATTAGCTTTGATGTGAAAATGAAATGAGCTCTCCCCCGTTTAATAAGAAAAGATGACCGAGTCTGGGAGAGTTAATCATCTTCCCTGACGCCGACGTTCGAAAAGTCGTTCTAGAATGAATTATAGAATGGGACGTAATTAAAGGGAAATTATTTTAAATGTACGGGGAGATTACGAATTTGTTCGCCGCTAACTTTGAAGTGTTCCTTTTTATTTCGAAGATTTTGGAGTGATCTCCCCCGTTTTGTACGCGCGGACACCGGGTGAAACTAATTACGCGAACAACAGGAATGAGTTTTGCGGTGAATCAATTACTTTAACTATTAAATAAAACTTAGCGATTAGCGTGGAGTCACGGCATTACTTTGCTAATAGTATTTCTTCTTCTCTCTCTTGTTTCGTTGGATTTTGCTGCCGGCGCGTTAAGCATAATATATTACACTAGTAAGTGAAATTTTGGCGAAGTTACCGTGAAAAGAAAACTATCAAGCTGAATTCTTTTTCGGTATTACTATAAAAATTCATTTAATCGACGTTAATGTTTGTATTGCATTATTATTCAGCAGCGACGAAAATGTTATCGTACATTCCTTAAAAGATAAATGGAAAAAATGTAAAATTATAGCGTTAACTCGTGCTTATTTAAAGTCAACTGCAAGAAGCGTTGAAAGTGTGTAGTCTTTCTGGAATTATTTATGGTCTTCTTCTAAATAGACTTTTAGGGGAAGAAAGTCGCAAATTTACTCTTTTTGAAAGACAATTTAGTATTACCTTCTTTTAATTATACCGCTAACTTTTTTTTGAGTTCTTGAAAATCTCATTGTTTTATCTACAGTAAACAATTAACAGTATTAATTGAATGTGAATAATTATTTTAATTAACATATCGTGAATATTTAACTGTTGATTCCCCCATGAAGACAATTTAATTAATGTTCCGTAATTTGTGTAAGAAATAAAACATAATTTAAATTGAATTCAATGCACTACCTATATTTTAAACTTCAAATGCGTGATAAAACTTATTGTAGTGAGAAACATCCTTTTAAGATCAGTTAAAAGTTAACGGATGCGGATCTTTTTTTCTCCCCAGATATCGGTGGAAACGGATATGGATATCCAGCACATCATTAGCTGTTACACTCGGTTCAGGGAAACTAGAAAAAAATTTCCTTCTCCTTTTGCAGGCTTGTGTTCAAATTGTGGAGGTGGAAACTTCAGCTGGAGCCATTACTCGATGGTCAATTCAGTTACTCTACGTTTTGTGTTTGGGATAACAACGATTCCCTGCTTTGTGCCCTTTAACAAATGGCCATCCCTTAAATTTCATTGAAGTAGGGCAAATGCCGAAAAGGTTAAGTCCCAACACATTTGAAAATAAGCATTAACTTGTAGATCCCACTCTTTGTTGAGTGAAAACACGAGCAAGGGACATTATTTGTGCCTCGGGTTTGGTATTTGGAGCGCATACCTTAACCTATGAAGTACATGTTATAATAAAAATTTAACTGCATAGAGCTCATTCTAATATGCATTAATCATTGAAATTTCGTATTCATATCAACTTGAGCAAGCATTAGTTTGCATTTTTACTACCAGGTGAGGAAGAAGTACATGGGAAAAAAATAATCTTCGAATAAAAATCGTTATTTTATCAGAATTTATTCAAAGTGCGTGTTATTTGCTTAAATCACATGTTCGCAGCTACTTTTATCATGTACAGTACAACGCGAAAGGTGTGAGAAAATAGTAGCGCTGAAATTGTTTATCAATTTCAGCAGTTTGGCTATCAGAATCGCAGTTGATAAAGGAGTCAAGAAGCATAAACCGAAAAGTAAAAAATGTGAATATTGTTACTGCATATTTTGTTCCCCATGGTCTGTATACCATGCAATACTAAATTTCAAATTTGAACTTTCAATATTGTGCATCAGTTTAAACAAGTGCTACTTAGGTTTAAAAAGACTAACTTACTGATTTGTGACTACGCTGTATTATAGAGCGAAAGTCTTGTGTCAACCAATTAAAAAAAACGATGTTTGTCTGGATGAAAATAAACTAGTTTAATTCTGAATGGACCCTATTTCAGAAGCAACGTGATTTTCTACCGGAAGGTGGTGCAAATGAATTTAAGAATACATTGGGTCATTAATTGAAAATGAGATGGGGAACTACAGAGCTTCAAAGTGATTTCTTCGGCGATAACGTTGTTAAAAGATCTGCTCATCACTCTAAATTTGGAACGAAGGAAGTGACGTTCAAGTGGCGGAAGATATCCCAAGGTAAAGAGGAGTGATTTTGTGGCTCCAAGAGGATTATAACTTCTCTACTCTGATGGGGATTAAGTAGCAGAGGGATGCCCTACAGCTGAGCCATTTGTCTTCATTTCAGGATATCTAATCACGGAGTCTTGACTCGTCTATGTACCAAATATAATTAAATACCCTATTATTCAGGAATACATTCAACATTAACAAATTTAAATAGCAAAACAATGCACAAATTCTTCAATTTTTTTTCTGTCGTTGGATTAAATTGTTTCGTATGACTAAAATCCTTTTCCCCAGAAAGCCAATTCAAATTGTTGAACTGTTGTCTCTTCTAAATGTGATCACTTTGAAAAACAATAATTTTGGTTAAAAAAATGGATAACAATAAACGGATCACGAAATGAGATGAATTCACTAACTCAAACCACTCTTACTATGTTTCAAAACGAAATGAATGATAAAAAAACACCCCCTCCTATTTATGTCTTGCATATTCTTCCGTTAAAATTTAAAAATGACGTGAAGTAAATTAGCAATTGTTGATTGTCTTCGATTTTTCAGCAGCTTATGTATAGATTGTTCGTATCGATATCCTCGGTTTCACCCGTTTCAATTCAATGCGTTCCTCTTTTCAGTATTTGTAGGAGGTAGCTGAACATCAAGGCACTTTTTTCATCAGACTTATCAGTTGCATCATCAGTTTGTTTTTCTTCAATAATCTGGTAAACTTCTGATTATGGTAACATGGAAGTTACAACAGAAACATTTTGGTCTATTTTGCCGTGGGCAGGTAAACGACAGTATCTGCAAAAATGAGTTTTCGAGATATTTGAAGTAACGCTTTTTTGATTTCCCACAAGGATCAATAAAACATTGAACTTCGAACATAGGCGATACTATATGTTTATACCGATATATTTTTTGGGTAATCGATTGAATTTTGATTTTGCAAGCTCAGAGAGAGGTAAAGCAGATACTGCTGTTTACCTGCCCTTTTCACTCTAATTGTCATACAGAATTGACTGGCAGTCGGCAGTAACTGCACATTATGCTACTAAATGTCTAGTATTTACATATTCGACAACATGCGGAGTAGATATGTTATTACGAAATACACTGAAGTGACAAAAGTCATGGGATAGCAATATGCAAATTTTCAGATGGCAGTAGCATCGCATAGAACAGGTATAAATGCGCAGTGCTTTTACAGAGCTTTCATTTCTGTTCAAGTTATTCATGTGAAGAGGTTTTAACGTGATGATGACCGCACGACGTGAATTAACAGACTTTGAACGCGGAATGTTAGTTGGAGCTAGACGCATGGGTCATGCCATTTCGGAAATCGTTAGAGAATTCAACATTCCCAGATCCACTGTGTCAAGAGTGTGCCGAGAGTATGAAATTTCAGGCATAACATCCCACCATGGACAGCGCAGTGGTCGACCGCCTGCACTTAAAGATCGAGACCGGCGACGTCTGCAAAGAGTCGTAAATTCTAACAGACAAGCAACACTGCGTCAAATCACCGTAGAAATCAATGTGGGACGTACAATGGACGTGTCTGCTAGAACTGTGCGGAGAAATTTGGATTTCTTGGGCTATTCCAGCAGAAGACCGACTCGAGTGCCTTTACTGACAGAACGACATCGCTTGCAGCGACTCTCGTGGGCACGTGAGCATATCGGTTGGTCCCTAGATGAATGGAAAACCGTGGCCTGGTCCGATGAGTCACGATTTCAGCTGGTAAGAGCCGATGGTAGGGTTCGAGTGTGGCGCAGACCCCACGAAGCCATGGACCCAAACTGTCAGCAAGGCACTGTTCAAGCTGGTGGTGGCTCCGTAATGGTGTGGGCTGTTTTTTCATGGCATGGACTTGGTCCTCTAGTGCGACTGGACCGAACATTGACTGGAAATGCTTATGTGCAGCTACTTGGAGATCACTTGCAGCCATTCATGGACTTCATGTACCCAAACAACGATGGGATTTTTATGGATGACAATGCGCCATGTCACCGGGCCACAACTGTTCGCAATTGGTTTGAAGAAAATTCTGGACAATTCCAACGAATGATTTGGCCACCTAGATCGCCCGACATGAATCCCATTGAGCATTTATGGGACACCATCGAGAGGTCTGTTCGTGCCCAAAATCCTGCCCCATCAACGCTTTCACAATTATGGACGTCTATCGAGACAGCATGGCTCAATATTCCTGCAGAAGACTTCCAACGACTTGTTGAGTCCATGCCACGTCGAGTTGTTGCACTTCGCCGGGCAAAAGGAGGGCCGACACGATATTAAGAGGTATCCCATGACTTTTGTCACTTCAGTGTATATTATTGCATTGTGAATGATATGTTTTATTAAAAAATATACATAAATACCGTGCATCCATTCGATATAGATTTAATATAAACGAACGCGAAATATAATTAAAAAATATGATGAAATTGTATTGTATTATGCAAAATATGAAGCAAAACTTGATGATTCTTCGGCCATTTTTACTTTCTTTTACTTAGTAAAGGAAGTAATTGTGATCTCGAAGAATCTCGTCTGTATGTACGAATATATGTGCGTATTTATGTATGTTTGTATGTATGTGCGTATGTATGTATGTATGTTTTTGTATGTATGTGCGTTGTAAGTCGCATAACTCAAATACTATATGCCGTAGAAGCTTCTAGTTTGGTATGTACTGATGGAGGTCCAGTTGCGCACCTCCCCTTGTGGTTTCATTTGAATGTTCCCAAGGGGGTCTTTTACCCCTTTATGGGATAAATCAATGTTAATTTCAATGCAGATTGAGTGATATGATTTGGTGCAACCACTTGGCGAGATATCGTCAAACTTTTGGTCGCCAAGATTTTGCCGCCTAGTTGGCGATAAATTTAGTGAAAAAATAGTTTTTTTTAATAGTTTACATTCAATTTGGCACTATTGGGCACATTTTGTGGAAAATTCATTGAATCATGTTAAAATCGGCGATATTTAGAAAATAAATCATTGTAAAACATTATTTTGCATTGATTCGTGGCAAACTGGGGGTTTATATGTTTGAATTGTTATCTTTCTCACTCTAATGCACTATTTTAACACTTGAGGCATTTATTATGGAATTTAAGCGTAAAAGGAAGCAGTGTGGATTTCACACCAGATTTTTAAAAATTTCTACAAATCAGTTAATGCTTTGTACTTTGCATCAAAACAAGAAATCCCTTTGAAAAAAAGAGCGCTTGAAATGCTTGTTGTGCTGACGATTCTTCTCATAGAACTATTAAAATGCAACAGCTATAGGTATTAAACTGCAAAAACTATCGTCTGTTAGTATGAAAGCAACTGTAATTAAAAGAAAATAGAACAATGTAAATAAAATAATTTCATTGCTGCATTTTTGTTTGTCGTCTGCCAAGTTTTGCTTGTGTATCTATGAAATCATGAAAAATATTGTTTGCTAGTTTAGAGAAACTTTATTTGAAAGAAGAAAAAAAAAACTGGTATGGACTCCGCACTACTTCTTTTTACGTGTGAATTTCTTAGCCTTAAGTGTTAAAATAGTGCTTGGAGTAAGCAAGATAACAATTCAAACATTTACGCCTCTAATGTGCCTCGAAACAATGTAAAAAATGATTTACAACGATTCATTTTCTAAATATCGCCGATTTTAGCATCATTCAGTGGATTTTTCGTAAAATACCGCCAATAGCGATAAATTGAATCCAAACTCATAAAATAATTTTTTCCGCCAAATTTGTCGCCAATTTGGCGATATGTCACCAAGGTGGCGACAAGCACTAGGCGACCAAAAGCTTGGCGATATATCTCCAAGTGGTAGCGTCAATTTATATCACAAAAGTCTGCATTGATATTAACAGATTCACCCCAAAAAGGAATAAAACACCCCCTTGGGAACATTCAAATGCAACCAATGACCTCCCGTGACCTCCTATTAGGGCACCCCTACGTTCGCTCAGTTTAGGTACAAAGGAAAACGTTTTTGCGACTTGATGCAAGTTTTGCACAGTGATTCATACTATATTCATCCTCCAGACATGCAGATACAGCCGTTTACCTGTCCAAAGTAGCGAAAAATGCAGTTACTGCTAATTAACATTGCTTAAAAAACAGTTTTTTTTTATCGGAAACCAAAAAAAAAAAGATGTTTGTACCATAAAACTAATGTAACATAGATTTCAAAAATGCAAAAGAATTAAAATCAAAAAACTTGCACCCTTTACCTGCCGACGGCAGTATTTCCATTCATGTCTGAAGCTATTGAGCGCCATATCTGATGGATTTTTTTATTATTCCTTGTTAACGTTTTCAGAAAATTTTATGTAATCGAAACAGTGTCCTTTCAGTAGAAAGCTAATCTGATTTGGAAACTGATATCAACTGGTCATACAACGGTGTGAGAATCAATTTTGGATGTGCTTAGATTGCTGCTTTCGGATCATTAGCGTATTAAATACTGAAGTCATGAACAAGAAAATTGAGTACATGTGGAATAGTAGAATTCTTGTGTGGTACCGTAACTTGTCCACAAATCACTGAATCTGCCTCAAGGAACTCATTCCTTGTCGAGAGATGCATCCCAAAAGTAAGAAACTTCCACCCTCATGCTATTGTTGGAACATGCTGTTTGGAATCAAAACGAGTGCCTCTAGGACGACGAATCTAATGCATTAAAAATTCAAAACAAACAACGCACATTTACTTTCATATCAAATAAAAAAAATAGGTCCTCTTACTCATTTTGGTTTAGTCCTGGTAGAGCTTTCGTACAAGACTTGCAATTCTTCGTTGAGTTCGCCGATTTTTTGACGTAGCGCGATCCATCAGTTGCTTGAACTCTTGCACCGAGGGACAAAGTGTTTGATGTTTTTAGGGTCACAAAGCTCATATGCAACTTCTGCGGCCGTCAGGCAAGGATTGACTTGCGAAAAATGTATGTCGTTCCTGTCGAAAAGACCAGACGTTGTATGGGGACATCCGAACGGATGAACATATACGGCACATCTTCCCTGATCATTCCATTTTTTCATAAACTTCGGTACACTAATCGCCGATACATTCTATATTACGTTCCGCGTTTAAGAATAATTAACTTTGAATGTGTCCATTACATAATGCTTCCTGTTGCTAAATGTTAATATTGTGAGTCCCTAGGCGAAAATTAATCATCAGCAAGAAGCGAGCAACTGTTGTCAAAGCAATGACTTCTGTATAGAAGCGGCTTAAAGTAAAACTATGTGATAAAAAGAAATTACTCAAAATGTGATAAAATCTCAAAGTTTTCAAAACTTAATTGGTTATAACAGCAGTTACTTGTAATTAGGTTTGCCTCACCAAGCCAAGTTTGTTGAAGCATTGCTTAAATCCGACTAATATGTTTAAAACAGTTTCTGATCGCACTGGAAAAAATCATGTTCCAAAAATTGATTTGGATCGCGTTGTGGCTTATACTGCATTTATTAAATGTTTGTAAAGGTACCTTGTTGATGCAAAGACTAAAGCTGTGCAAAGTTTTATGAAGTGGCTTTTGCCAACCATGAGGTGGCAGACTGGCAGAAAAATAATTGAATATGCTTCTAAAAGGAAAAATTTGTTTTCATCTCCTTTTCAGTCCTTTTAAAATAAAACAAAAATCTAGTGCAGCAATTCCATTACGTTTAATATAGCTCGAAAATGACATTTCATGACAACCATTTGAAAAGAACCGCAGATAAAAGAAAAATGCAATAAGCAAGTACTTTTTTTTTGAAACAGTAATAAAACAGTTAAAAAAAAATCCGTCATTAGAGTGTCGAGTGGTTGTGACTTACCCAAAATTTATTTGTGCCCCATCCAGTCATGACCAACAGTTTAAAAACTGTTTGTTCATATGAAATTGCTTGATCCAGGGTTCAGTAGTGGTTATGGTTAAAGTAAAATTTGTTTTGATTGTTTTAGTTGAGTATCTATAGAAAGGTAAAGGGATTTAAGTTCTCCCTAGAGACTAATAGCTAGAATAATTCAACAAAAGAGATGGAAACGTTTGCGAAAGTTGAGTTTTCTTGAATCTCATCAATGCAAAGGATTATTCTTTAAAAAAAATTTTGTATTCACCTCAGTACATTTTTTAGTAAGCAGTTTTATTACCAGCTTGGATATGAATAAATAATAACAATAACAATAAGGTTTTTTTTCGTTTACTTTTTTTATTTCCCTTTTATTTCTTCCTCGTCTCAAAATTTTCCAATGGTGATTTTAAAATTAAATTAACTTTAAAGCAGTTAATGTTTAAAGTTTTCCTTCTTCAGTTGCTTAAAAACTCAGAAATATGCGAGCTTTAAATTGAAATTAATAAAAAATTAATAAATATGCATAAATTCTTTGAAATAATTTTCGGACACTGTAAGAATTACCTATTCAAAAAACGTATAGTACATGCTCGCACGTGCCCACACAGGAGTAAGTTTCAGTGTGTGTTTGTTAACTTAATTAACGCTTAACATTATATTTACTGTTATTTAATTTGTTTTTTGGCAGTGAGGAATAATTTTACTATAAGCTGACAAGGCAGAAGAAGGATGATGAAAACGGCGATTAAGAATTGGTTTGCGACTGTTTTTGAATTACATAGTTATGTACCCACGAAAACACGATTGATGCTTAAGCGGGTCAATATAGGATAAGTTTCTAGAAAGTGTTTCCCAGTGAAAAAAAGGGAAGGATCCTCTGCTGTAAATACAATTGGTATTTAAAACTTGACGAAAGTTCTGTACCTTAGAACCAGAGTAACGTAAGTCCATTTTCGTCATTTTTCGGTAGAGGGGAAAAACGATTGTCGAATACATCGTTTTTCCCCTCTACTGAAAAATGACGAAAATGGACTTACGTTAGTCTGGTTCTGAGGTACAAGTTAAGCTTTTATAGACATTCCAATAGCTCGCACTGCAAAAAATGAACTGTTGATTTTTACAGTATAATACTGGCAGCCGAGGTTCCAATTTAAAACTGTAAAATGCACAGTAATAAACTATAAAAGGAGCAATTTTACAGTTTCTTACTCTAAAGATAGTAATTTTACAGTTTATTGCCGTAAAGTTTAGCTGTTTTATACTGTAAAAACAACAGTTTAATACTGGCAGGAGAAGTTCCAGTTTAAAACTGTAAAATGCACGG
Source organism: Uloborus plumipes (assembly GCA_038373865.1). Taxonomy (NCBI): domain Eukaryota; kingdom Metazoa; phylum Arthropoda; class Arachnida; order Araneae; family Uloboridae; genus Uloborus; species Uloborus plumipes. Next base: position 17,896 of record JAXGGA010014503.1, read on the forward strand.
CAATCAACTGTTAAATTAGCAATTTTGCAGTTTATTGCTGTAAAATTAGCAATTTTCACAGTTTATTACTATAAAATTAGCTGTATTATGCTGTAAAAACAACATTCATTTTTTTAGTGTTGAGTATCATCCGGATATTGACTTAGGGCATAACTTTTGTAGCTGTGGAGTTCGGAGGTACTTTCCCACTTTTTCTAGTGCGTGGGTGACTGACTCCCCACTTCGGGCTGCCCTGGTTTTTAGGGCAGTATTCAGACTGGGATGGGGCTGTTAAATCTGTCAATAAAAACGGAATGAAGGGCTCTTGTGGGAAATTCGGAAGCAGCTCACGCAATCGCCTGATCAAGATAATGTGACGGAGAGAATAGTCAATGGAAAGTCTTTTGCTTTTGCTCGAAAGAAATTCGACTGTTTTCATCAATGCACTGCAAAAAATAAGTTGTTGTTTTTACAGTATAATACTGGCAGCAGAGGTTTCAGTTTAAAACTGTAAAAGCACAGGAATAAACTGTAAAACTAACTATTTTACAGTTTATTACAGTAAAACTAGCAATTTTACAGTTTATTACTCAAATTAACAATGATACAGCTTATTACCATAAAATTTACTGTATATTTTACTGTGTATTATACTGTAAAACCAGCAGTGTAATACTGGCAGCTGAAGTTCCAGTTTAAAACTGTAAAACTAGCAGTTTTGTAGTATAATACTGTTAACTAGCACTTTTGTAGTATCATACTGTAAACTAGCAATTTTATAGTATAATACTGTAAACTAGCAATTTTACAGTTACTGCGGTGAACTTAGCAGTTTTACAGTTTATTACTGTAAAATTAGCTGTTTTATACAGTAAAAACAACATTAATTTTTTACAGTGGGGAAAAGATAACACGACGTCCTACTTTTGAAATGTATTTTATCGGTTTTGAACATATGGTTCCAATTTTGCTTTTTGCATTGCCACAAAAAAAGAAGATCCGTTTTGCTCAAAAGTGTTAACAGACAAACACAATAATTAATTTCGGAAAAGCCTAATAAAAGTTTAATTCGCTAAAGAGGCTTAATTAGTTTTCCAGGCTCAGTTTTCGTTTACCTGGTGAGTAATATCTACATAACTTGGTCACACAGAATATTCTTTTTTGTTGTGTAAATAATACAAATGGGTAGTAGGATGTATCACGATTTTTTTTTAATTCAAAATTTCAAGTCGATAAAAAGTTGTAACTATATTCCTAGTTTCGTGGTACACCCTAATGGGTAGTTACAGTATGAAGAACTTATTAAAGAAAACAATACAACGGTTTTATCATACTTTTATTAATATGGGCATTATACTGAGCTAATATAAGATGTTTTAAGCCATAAATAACTACATTCAAGAACTATCTTGAGGAAAGGAAAAGAAAAATAATTTATATTATTTTATGAATGATATTCTCAATCCGTGATGCCAGATGGAGATTGGTTTTTCATCCATAATAGGAATTATACCGTGACATGAACTGCTGTGAAGCTAATGGCTAATGAAGCTGATACAGGCTACTGAAGGAAGATTTTGTGTTGAAAGTGTTGAGGATTTCAGAAAGTGCTCTATTGGCTTTGAATCAAATATACAAGAGGGTTATTCCATACACCTAATGTTGGATCAACAGGCATCTAGGTTCACCCGTATTACGATGATTCTTAGAATTCGCATCAATGACAGTGGTTCAATACCTTTTCTATATCTGAGGCTCGTGCTTTATATTAAGATGAATCTTGTAGGATATGACATTTAAAAAAATTTAAGAGCAAGAATCTGAGAAACTGTCACGCCTAGCACTATGAGGTAACTCATGACCTCTCAGATTTTCTCCCAAAAATTACCAAATGTTTATTATCTTATTGAAACACCAAATCCAGTATTTTTTGCTCTAAAGTTGAGTTGTTTAGTTTTTATGGACCCCTAAAGTTGAAGGTGCAGCATCAAAAATTAAGCGGATTTTCAAGACATGGAAGTTGCTGTGAGCCAAAACTCTTACCAGGAACTGTTGAACTCCAATTTTCTTATTGTATATGGAATATAGAAGGTTGCAACTTTACAAAATGAATGTTAAATTTGTGTTAAGTTGTTGCCGTAAGGTCAGTGAAGACCCTCAAAACAAGGCATTTTTGACGTTTTTTAACGTTTTTGAGGTCCAAAAACAGCTTGTACATTTCATTTGGCACGGCAAAAGTAGTGTCGTTTGAAAGACCAGTGTAAGCACTTTAAAACAATGTATAAATAGCCGAGGAAAGTTCAACGTTCTTTTAGTTGCGTAAGGCCGAAATATAAAAAATGTCATATTTTACCGATATTCAAACGGTCATAACTTCCTCTGCCAACAACATATTGAAATATTTTTTTTGCCAATGTCACACTCTATTCTTTGTCTTAACAGAACAGTTGAGTCCTTTGAGGCGAAATGCGAAAATTTTTTTTACAGAAAATGCACAGGAAAAAATACATTTTTTATATAAAAAAAAATTCTCATTTCGCCTCAAAGGACTCCACTGTTCTGTTAAGATAAATAATAGAGTATGACATTGGCAAAAAAAATATTTCAATATGTTGTTGGCAGAGGAAGTTATGACCGTTTGAATATCGGTAAAATTTACATTTTTCATATTTTAGCCTTTCGCAACTGAAAGCACGCTGAACTTTCCTCGGTTATTTATACATCATTTTAAAGTGATTACACTGGTCTTTCAAACGACACTACTTTTGCCGTGCCAACTGAAATGTACAAGTTGGTTTTGGACATCAAAAACGCTAAAAAACGTCAAATATGCTTTGTTTTGAGGGCCCTCACTGACCTTACGGCAACAACTTACCACAAATTTAACATTCATTTTGTAGAGTTTCAACCTTCTATATTCCATATACAAAAAGAAAATTGGAGTTAAACAGTTCCTGGTAAGAGTTTTGGCTCACAGCAACTTCCATATCTTGAAAATCCGCTTAATTTTTGATGCCGCACCTTCAACTTTAGGAGTCCATAAAAACTAAACAACTCAACTTTAGAGCAAAACATTCTGGATTTGTTCTTTCAATAAGATAATAAACATTTAGTAATTTTTTGGAAAAAATCTGAGACGTCATGAATCACAGGCGTGACACTCTTTCAGATTCTTCTTGCTCTTAAACAATTTAAAACATTTTCATGTAAGGAAAAAAGAAAAGAAAAGGGAAGAAAAGAGTGTGAAAAACGTTCCCTTCTAACGACAGAGGATGATCACTGTTGTAACATTTAGCCAAACTGAAACAGATCAACAAATTACATTTTTAGCTTCAAACTGATTCCAGTTAGTTGGACTTCCCTGCAAGATGTATTTACAGGCATCCTTCTCAACTCATGACGGACCAACGTATATCTTTTTGAACTCTGTTCAGGTGTTCAGTCTCAAGAATCAGAAAAATGTGTCTACTTGAAATACTGCGCCCCGATGAAATGTGTCGATGGTATTCCATTCAGACTTGATTGAGACGTTGAATAGTTGCCTTGAAAGTGTGACAAAAAAAAAACATTTCAAGACAATTTCAGAAAGTTTCTGACCCTTTCACCGTATGCCGCAATACTAAGAACAATTCCGAGCAAATAATTTTATATAGATTTAATTTCTGAACATTTCGAAATAATAAATGTTTGTTTTAAAATAAAATTAGATTTTCTTTTAAAGTAACTTTCTTTTAAAACATACTGACAGGTGGAAGCGCACATTCTCCCCTGAGCAATGGTGTGCCTCTTTAAATGTACAAAGTACCCCCCAGAAATTTGTATTTTTCAAAAAGAGAAACAGTCCCCTAGTCCCAGTAAAAGTTTTAATGGGGCACCTCGTGCAGTAGTGCCTCACCCGTGTGGTAGGTACAAAATAATTAGCTTTTAATGGTTATATGACACAATTTATTTTTTAAAAACGCTCTTTTTTTCGGATTATCTATAAAGCTTTAGACAGAGGCATGACTTGTATTACATGATGTAGCTAAATTTTTGAAGATTTTTTTACACACACCCACCTAAACGCAACTTATACAAGCATTCCTTTTTTATGTATAGAGGCAAAATAAACTGCAAGAGATGTTTGCTTTAAAAATACACAAATTTCTCTTCAGAAATAGTTAATTAAAAAGCAACTAGCTCTATAAAAAGATTTTCACCTAAAGAGTGTTTAACTACCGGAAGATGGGAACGTCACACATAGTGTCTACTTGTAACAATATTTACCACAAAATTGAATGTTAATCCCCAAGATCATAATATAATCGCTTTCATTTTTTTTCAGATTGTCATTGTTTACTTTTTTCGCTTTAAAAGATAACGTGTTATCGAAGCTGAACAAAATTTTGAAGGTGAAGGCCCAAAAAGTTTGCGCGATGACATGGTCGTCAAGTTTTAATTAAGATTCTGGTGCTGCACAGACCACCTTCGTTCATTTACGAACACGTTTTTTGGAGTATGGAAATTGAGGGGGAGAGATGTAAGGGGGGGGGGATGGTTCTGTCAGAGGCGGGAGCATTTCATGTTTAGTGAGTTGGTTATTCTATAGAGGCTGCAAAACAGCGTTGAGATGGAATTTATAGGTGTGTGAATTGTTTTATTTTTTAATAGAATAGTCATGAAAAGGGGGAGAGGGGGGGGGGAGACCTAATAATTAATAAAGAGTTCTTCCAGAGTTTACTTTCCGCATATCAACATCGATCTTCATGCAACAGCCGCTTTTATATCTTTCGATTATCTTAAGTTTCAAATAAATTCAAATACCATACATATTTTTTAAAAGCTGAAATAGGAAGGGCTTTGACGAGTCCGACGCCTTACCGATCGGACTACCACTGCCCGCTGTCAGGTACCAGCCATTTACTTAGCTTAATAAATTTGAAAGGGAGAACTTCAAGATTTTTCAGTACCTTAAAAGTAGGTTTTTCTACTAAAACAGCTCACTCCAAAAGATATGAGTCAACACACAGTCGAGACTAATTTTCTCAACACTTTGGTATGCTTTCATTGATCTTTTTCTTTGAAAACATAATATTCTCAATGATTGTGTTTTTAATTTAATCCTATTTTCCGGTGAAAAAACTTTAAAAAAGAAATAAAATAAATTAATAAATAAAAATTAAATAAATGAATAAACAGTCAAATAAATGAATGATTAAATAAATAAGTGAATCAATAAATGATAAATAAGTAAACAGTAAATGAATAAAAAATAATTTAAAGACAGTATAGAAGTAGTTAAACTTTAAAAAATGATTAGTTTCATAATTACTTAAGCAAAACTTAATTTCCGACTTCGTTATAAACTCCAATTACATCCCCTTGTAATACTGCAATAGCACTTATTTTCACGATGTTTTAATTTTCGCGATTTTGGAGGGCATATCCTAAACAGGAAAATGTACGCCTCGCGAAATAATTTTTTGCTGTGGATTTCTCAAATTTCTTTTCTGTTTGTATAAAATTCGCGAAGTATTTAGCTATGTACAGTTTCGTAAATATTACTGTTCGCGAAAATAAGTGCTTTCACAGTAAGTCCTAGAAACAGTCTCGTCTCTGCGTTTGCTGTTTATTATTCGTTTCTTAAAATTGGGATTCTTTTCCTAAATACAAACCCATTCAAAGCCTATTTTAAGGCAAGAGAGAAAGACAGGTGGTTTGACGTCATGTGCACAGAGTAGTGGTTAATCGTCATGCATCCCAATTTTACAGCTGATTAAATCGTATGTTCATATTTTTATTTCACATGTTATTCCCATATTTTGCAATGTTTGCGAACTTGAAACTGTGGAACCAAGTGGTGATGGTATCATTGAATGTTTTGTTGTTGTGAATTGTGAAATAAAAGATTAATAAATTTTGCTGATAAATCTCACTGAAAAAATCGTACAATGATACGTATTTTTCCCTTAGTGTCATTAAAAAAAATCTCCTGAAAGTGTGGAACGAAGTGCTGATGATATCATATGATGTTACTTGAAGATTGATGTAAATATAGTAACAATATTTTAAAATTTCTAGTGTCACTTCTGTATTGTTATTAAGCATAACAAAACTTAAAATTTATTGGAATTTAAAAAAAAAATATATTTCTGACAAGAGCTACTTTATTTCTTGGGTTACAAAATTGCGCAAAATTTGTGTGGACTTCACCGGTATGATTTCTATTTCAAAAGAAACAAACGCATATACTGTTTATTCCGCCAAACTTTCATTCTTTTTAATATTATCTTGACTACAAAGCTAAACATTATGATTTTTTTTGTGAAAAAACAAGAAAGAAATTGGAATAAGTTCAATTTTATTCTCAAAGGATTATAAATTTTTATCCCATGTGAAAATAAACATTTACTGAAATTTATTCTTCATTTTTTATTGTCCAAAATACATTCTTTTTGCTATTTTGCATTTGCAAATTTTTTTTCCATACTTTATTCTTGAAATAAAAGATTAATGAATTTTGTTGATAAATATCGCTAAAGAAAATTATATTATGCTGCGTATTTTCCCCCCAATGTCATAAAAAAAAAAAAATCTCTGAGCCAAATTCCAAAACTTCGAGATGACACAGTTTTGATCTTAATTTTCAGGGTTGTTATATTTTAACTCTGTAAAAGAAAAGAAAAAGTCTTTTTTTGTGTGGTTAAATTAATATTGCCATTTTTTGAGAAGTATCAAAGAAAGATATAGAGGGGGGGGGGGAGAGAAATAAGAAGTAAATTTAGAGGCTTAAGTTGTTTGCATTTCTTGCTAAATATTTGAAGAAATGAAATTTCTTTCCAATTGAAACACCTAGCTAGATAATACTGCATTCCTTTTTTGCTTCAAATGTAGAACATCAGCCATCCATACAATTGTGACTGACCTTCCAATGAAAACAGCAACTGTAACAATATCTAGCACAGCTTGGGACAAACGGTCAAAAGCGTTCATAGCGAAAATTAATGAACCAATGTATTTTTTCTTGTTAAAATAATGCTTTTTAAAAAATTTCATTGATGTGTAAGTTTAATGTTTGATTTTTATTACCTGAAGGCAACGAGAAACCTGTCATTTCAATTTGCATATTTTCACTCTATCCAGCTTTTTTTAACTATCGTCTGCATATCATTCGTCGTCAATATCATTGCTCTAAAACACCGTTGTTTTTATATTCTGTACAAAGACTGTTTTACATAAGTTATTAAACAAGTTATCGAAGGTAGATTGGGGGAAGATCACGTGTCATGTGTTACACCCGTAAGCATAAAAAAACAGAGCTAGTTAGTCAGTTAAAATGAAGGAGCATGCACATTGAGAGTATACAAAAATTGGTTTTGATTTACTGCAAGTTTAAGGGGTGTTTTTAAAGGGTTTGTCATTTTTACCGTTCTGATGATCACTTGAGATAGTGTTAAATGCCTTTGGCTAAGACGCCGTATTTTCGTTTGGGGAAGATGCCGTAGCTTTTCGACATGCCTTAGAGAAAACAATGATCCTACTCGAAACATAATACCTAGAAAACTACACTGAACCATCGGAAAATGTGATTCGATGAAATACATTGCAACAATTGGCACAAAAACATTGTGAACGGCACGACATCTCTCCCATCCGGCAATTTGCAATTTGTTCGGTAGTAAAAAATTGTTTTTCAAAGCGAAACCTATTTTTTACCAATCTCAAAAGAATATTTTGTGGATAAATTAGATTTAGAAAAAGAAAACTAATGCGCTATTTTATATAAACTGAAGTTAAAAACTACGGCGTCTTCCCCCAATCTACCTTACATTTCAAAGTCTTCTCGCATTGTCTTATAGAATAGTGTGTAGGATACAATGTTACCAAAGTATAAAATTGTCCAAATGATTGCAGATACGTGTTTCGGGGTTACCAGGAAATCCTTTTTTGGTGCGAAAGAAGTGAACTTATGGAAGATATTCTATTACAAGTATTACCATTCGAAAGCACTGGCCGTCACAAACGGAATTTTAACCGGAACCTGAATCTCAAATAACAGGACTCAATAGCTGTACAAGTTTAACAAAGGAATCCCTTAACATTTCAGCTCTTTTCTTTTGCATTTGCCAAATGAGTTCCTTGTAACCTTAAAACATGCCTCTGCAATCGCTTTTCGAGTGCGTGATTTTAAGGTGTTGATTTTATTATTTGTACTTCTGCATAAATACAATTTTCATTTCGTACTGTATCCACGGTAGAAACTCTTTGAACCAAAATTTCAGAAACTACACTGTAAAAAATGAATGTTGTTTTTACAGTATAATATAGCTAATTTTATAGTAATAGACTGTAAAAATTGCTAATTTTACAGTAATAAACTATAAATTGCTAATTTTGGAGTTTATTACCGTGCATTTTAGTTTTAAACTGAAACCTCTACTGCCAGTATTATACTGTTATTTTTACAGGAAAATACAGCTAAATTTTACGGAAATAGACTGTAAAATTACAGTAAGAAACTGTAAAATTGCTAGTTTTACAGTTTATTACTGTGCTTTTTACAGTTTTAAATTGAAACCTCGGCTGCCAGTATTATAAAGTAAAAGCAACAGTTCATTTTTTAGTGTATTTTGTGTAAGAAGTATAACATAATAAAAATCATCAAATTGCAATGCTTTTCTACTTTAGTCTTCAATGTGCAGTAGAAGATGCGTGTACTTTCTTTTATAACTCAGAAAGAGAGAGAGAAAGAGAAAAAACAGAAAATGTCCACCAGAGCAGACTGTTTTTATTGGAATTCTAATCTACAACGACGTTACACAGGGATCCGGGGCTTCTTCAGGTTACACATACGTAACTGCCGACCGAGTCGGGGCGGAGCGGGGCGAGTCGACCGGCTCACTGGGGCTGGTCCAGGGACCTCCTCTTCCGGCCCGGTCCGTTGGCGAAGCTGGCAGCCGACAGCCCCATGAGGTGTTTTGCCGCCTGGCTGCCCGAGAAACCGCGGGACAAGCCCAGATCCAGGCCGCGCTTCTCACTGCATGGATAAGGAAAAGAGGAAGAAAGGAGTAAATAAAAATATAGTATGGGGAACATTACACATTTTTAAAAACAAGTATTTTACTTTTACTTAATGGTCTCACATTTGCTAAATAAATGTGGTAAGAAAAAATGAAAAAAAAAAGAAAAGGGAAGAAAAGGATGAGTAAAAGTAAAGTATCAAGAACATTACACATTTTTAAAAACAAGTATTTTATTTTTACTTAATGGTCTCACATTTCCTAAATAAATGTGTTATTTCCAGTTTTATAATTTCGGTGAAGTTACATACATTAAGAAGTTAAATGTTCCCAAATGGTACTGTTGAAAATTCGGTGGATTTTAACGGTACTTAAACGATACTCTTTAGCAAAAAAAAATATACCATTAGGGCTTTAAATACAGAGTTACACCCCTTTAAAATAAACGAATCATGTACAGTTAAACTCGTTTATTACAAACTTAATTAGTACAAAGTCAAGGTTAGTGTGCGTTGCTCTAAAATAAATTGGTTTGATTATGAAACGAGTTGAATAGAAAACTGAATGAAGGCTTCTAAACAGCAGTCTAATGCAGTAGAAAGAAGAGTAGTGAAAAATTTTCAAGTGCGAACATTCGTGTATGAAATCAGAAAGTGAGAGAACGCTTGCACTGAAATGGAGAAAAATGGAGGGAAGCTGGTTTGAAATAAAATTTTTGCACTGTAAAAAATAAACTGTTGTTTTTACAGTAAAATACTGGAAGCATTAAAACTGTAAAATGCACAGTAATAAATTGCAAATTAGCAATTTTATAGTTTATTACGGTAAAATTGGAAATGTTACAGTTTATTGCTATAAAATTAGCTATATTATACTGTAAAAACAACATTTTATTTTTTGCAGTGTGGATCTTATGAACACGCTGCTGCTTTATCTTTATTTCTAACGCATAGACACCAGACTGCTGTAGATTGATCAATGCTTGGCTGTCTAACTTGAAATCAAAAAAGAAAAAAAAAAAAAAAAAAACGATAAAGTTCTAAATATTTTGTTTATGGTAAAGGCAGAACCAAAAATAGCTTTTTAGAAAAATGAAAACGATTTTGTCTTTTAACAAGTCGAAATGACCGAAGTAGCAATATTATTCAAAGTCCAATTTGAGGTTGTTAGAAAATATAACTAAAAGGTTCTGAAATGTTTATACATTAGGAAAAGCATAATATAACTGCATTTTCCCCCAACTATTTTATTTTCAAATCAAGAAAGTTGTTATCGCCGTTTATAAGAAAAAAAAAAAGCTGAGCATGCAATCTTTCCCCTAAGCTTTGAACCGCGTATCTTACTCTTGAAACAAAATTACGTTACTCAGTCAAGTAACACCGAACTCACTGAACCTTTAGGATGATCTAAGAAAACTGTTAAGTGTCTAGCACATTTGTTCCAGTTTTGAAACGCAGACTGAAGTGTTTTTAGGTGATTTTATAAATTACTTATTTTTCAGATGACACTTGAGGAAATAAGAATCAAAATAATTATTAAAAGAATTATGTATAAATCTAAAATGGAATTTTAAAAACAAATTTTTTATGTCAGTAGAAGACTTAATCAACACCCTGGAATTAGTGCACAAGATACAATAACTTTGCTTTCCAGCACAGTTTTTAATTGGTACGCAAAATGAATGTCAACATAAAAATGACCATAAAAAAAAAAAAAAAAACATTGTTGTAACATTACACTGTAAAAAATGAACGTTGTTTTTATAGTATAATACAGCTAATTTGACAGTACTTTTACAGTAATAAATTGGGCAAATTGCTACTTTTACAGTACTAAACTGTAAAATTGCCAGTTTACAGTGACAAACTAAAATTGCTAGTTTACATAAATAAACTGTAAAATTGCAAGTTTTACAATTTATTATTGTGCATTTTACAGTTTTAAACTAGAACCTCTGCTGCCAGTATTATACTGTTGTTTTTACAGCATAATGTAGTTATTTTTATGGTAATAAACTGTAAAATTTCTAGCTTTACGGTAATAAACTGTAAAATAGCTAGTTTTACAGTTTATAACTGCGTTTTTACTGTTTTAAACTGAAACTTTGTTTTTCAGTATTATACTGTAAAAGCAACAACTTATTTTTTGCAGTGTATCCAACAGTACGTTTGATCATGTCAACCATCAAAGTAATCCGGATTACTGAGTGATATCACTATCTGTGGAGTCCCGAAAAATCATCAATCCTTTCGGTCCTTGTTGGCGATTTCCAGAAAAAGAAAATGCAACTTCTCTTCACGAAAACCAGTTTTATGCATGAAATATTCCCGGGAGAGAGCGCGCGTCTTCTTCCCAAAACAGATTTTAGAGCAGTTGTTTCGTTTCTCTTCCATCACTCGGTATTTTCGATCGGAAGATTAGAACATACATCTTTTATGTTGTTCCATGGTTCGCTTTCTCGAATCCCCGCGATGGAAAGCACCGCTGGGAAATTTGAAATAGTTGAAAGCGTTCGTTTGAAATTATGCGCGCAGTTATGTCTTTCAGAATGTTATGGATAATATTTGTTAAACTTGTTCTGCAAAATGTAAAGCTGTTATCACTCTGACTGCTAGTTTTGTGTTTTTTTCATTCCATGTTTCTACAGAAATTCTTTACATAGGAGTTGTATTCCGTTTGAGTGATATATATGTATACTGACGTCTTCATTCTATAAATTTTGCAAAGACAAAAATTTGTTAAATCTTATCCGTCAGGAAAACACAGTAGTTCAGCGATGCGGGATTATAAAAGATTGGTAAGGGAGCTGTCTTACTTCTGGATGGTTTCTGCTTCTATGATTCTTTGTGCCAGGTTGCCTAACACTTGGAGGGTTTCCTTGGGGTCGTCAATCTCCACGATGGACCGTCGATACCTTCAAAGTAATAATAACAATAATAAGGATAAAAATATGGCTACTGATTGCCAATAATAACAGTTCAATAATGTTGATGTCCATATCAATGGTAAGAAATTATACAATTCAAACCTCAATACCTAAATCAGTGGTTCCCAACCTTTTTGGGTCGATCGTCTCTTCCTTTTGTTGATTGATACCTATCGCCTCTCCCCCCTCCCATTTCCTCGTTGGAAAAAAATAAAACCATAAGTTGGCTTTAGCGAACATCAATGTTCTTGAAAATTGATTAATTTTAATTTGAAGTAAGGTGTACAATGTACATAGTAAAGAAATTTTATCCAATCACTCTTACACAAAAATTAAAATGATAAATAAATGAAAGTACCTATTTTACTTTTTTTTCAACCCCTTTCTTTTCCGAAACGAACTTCGGGAATTTTTCCGAACGTGTTTCGGGGATACAAAGATTTTTCAATACAAAAAGGATTTAATGAAAAAAAATTAATATAAAAAAATTAAGATGTAAAGATATCCGACAAAAGCAAACAATTACGTTTCTGTACATATATGACCTCAATTTTTTGGATTGAAAAGAGGTTTTTGCAAGACCGAAATAAGTGCATGATTTTTTTTTTTTTGTAAATTTTACGTTTATTTAATTTTTTTAGCCTACTTTCCCGTTAAAAATAAAAGAAAGACGAAAAAAGTATTAAAAGTAGCTTAATGCATCGAAAAAATATCGCCAAGTCCAAAAAATATCGCCAAGTTAAAAAAATAAAGAGGTAAAATGAATATCGAAAAATTAAAAATTTGAAAGTAGGGTATTGAGATGGGGAATTTGTGTGTCGGTCGGTCTGTCGGTCTGTCGGTCGGTCTGTCTGTCCCCCCCTAATAACTTTTGAATGAACATTCCGATTTGGACAAACTTTTTTTTGTTGGAAAGATCTCGGCGAGTACAGCTCATTCCCATATTTGATTTTTTGATTTGAACAATTTTTGGTTCAACTTTGAGCCGTTCAAATAACCGGTCCCGCGATACTAACTTTTTAATGAACAGTCCGATTTGAACAAACTTTTTTTTGTTGGAAAGAACTTTTCAAGGATACTTCATTCCCGTATTTACATTTCCGATTTGAACAATTTTTCGTTCAACATTGAACCGCTCAAGCAAGCTGTCACCCCTAATAACTTTTGAGTAAACAGTCCGAAAAAAAATGACTGACTGTGCAGACGATTTTTTGTTTATTTATTCATTTGTTTTATTGAATTTATTATTATTATTATTATTATTTTTGGCAGACGATTTTTTTTGTAACAAAAATGTTTCATTCACTAGGGCATTTTATTCTTTATTTATATTTAACAACTGGCAACGGATTAAAAGTGAAATTCGAGACATTTTATCAACGGACGAGTTTTTTTTTCTTTTTTTTCTTTTTTTTCTTTCTTTGATAAAATGTGTTTTGATGTACTTTGTACTTTTAATTTTTTTTTGAAAACAATTGAGGAATTTTTCTACGGAAGAACTGTAACAGTTACATTCTTTAAAAGGTGCGACAAAACTTTATTTATTCATTTATTTACTTTTTATGTGTCTATTTCATCTGATGAGAGAGGTATATTTTGCTTTTAGAAATCAGCTTCAAGTGCTAAAAAGGTATGTTTGACATAATTTTTAGTCTTAGATAATCAAGAGAATAATGATCAGATGCTAGAAGCCGATGTCGATGTACGGGAAAGTAGGCTCGTTTAGTTCTTGACAGAACTTCTTGTTTATTACTGGTGTTGTTTATTGTCAACAATATGTTCTTCCTCTTCAGCACAAACATAGTAATTTATTCCTTATTGAAACTGTTGATTGAAGATTGATAAAACGAAAAATTATCTGAGTAAAAATAGAAACATTTTATGCTTAGAAACTTCCGTGCTATTTAGAAAAATAAATCAATAACATTAGCTTAAATTTTCGAGTGATAAACATTTTAAACTGATATTAGTCAGCTCACCATAATTGCTTCTCTGATTGTTTTGAAAAATATTGGAATAAAATTGTGTTTCAGCAACAGAAATTTTTGAATAATTCAATCGTAGCTACAAAAATGTTAAGCATTAAATTTAGTAGCTCTTGGTCTTTCAATGCAAATTAC
>JAXGGA010014504.1:0-31919 GCA_038373865.1 Uloborus plumipes
ATTATAGTATAGCCTGTGTGATGAAATACCCTAGGCTTCATTAGTAAAGTGTTAAGTACACTGAGTCGACTTTTTCAAATCCATTTCCATCAATGTCCTTGGCCATCTACAATAACTCAATCATTTAATTTAATCAGAAGCTTTTAATTCTTGAATAATGCGAACACGATGAGAATCAACTGTGTGAATTTACTCTTTCAATTCGATTTCAGCATTCTGCTTTTCACTTTGTCTATTTCGTTCTGGTCTGGTAAAGATGGACTCCATTTTCTGGATGCTAACATTTCCAGTTATTTGAAAAACTAGGTACTTATTGAAAGATTTTTGATTTGATGGGTAGAGAAATACTCGGAAATTAACTATTGAAAGTCTCAACAACGGCTTAAAAAGAATGAGTTGGAAAATTCGTATAGTAATAAAAATTGTTGGCATTTTGACAACATAGCGAAATAAAAGCTACTAAAATCGTTAGTGTGTCATGGAATATGAGAATAAAATCGGTGTGTCATACCGAAAAGCAGTGTTGAAAGCAAGCAAAATAATGTATTTTTAAAAAATTGCATGGACTTTATATGATATTTTTTAACAGTTTTGCGTAACTTGTATTACTTCAATAGCGTAGCTCGTTACGATGATAAAACTCAACGTTATTAAATCAAAAATATCGGGAACTCAAGACTTCTGCCCAGAAAAAAAGGAAAAAAAATTAGATTTACAGTATTTCAACTTCAAAAAATAACGGTAAATCCAATTCGCTTACCTTTCTAACAGTTGACTAATCGCAATTCTTTTGTTTCCGGGTTTGCAAGTTGAAGGTAGTAGAAGGTATTGAAGTTATACAAGGTGATTCCGAAGCTCGAACTAAAATTTTTGAGAGGAAAACATTTTTAATTTACCGAATGAAATTCCAATTTTCTTGAGTGATAAAATACGAACATGCACCCATATCATACATCTAATAAGCATTAGCATTAAGCATTATTAAAAAATAATTTTGAAGATAAAAATAGAAGGAAAAGGAATATCAATGTTGCAATATTATCTCCAAATTTGTCGAAGCACTAGCAAAATTTGTTGAATAAGGAAATTTTTGGGAGGTCACAGTGTCTTTCAGTGACCTCTCATCAGGCTGCTGCTGGTTGAATAACCTATTTGGATTTTCATTCCATTTAAAATGTTAATGCTAATTCCAAAACTAAACTCAAAAAGCAATACAGTTAAAACTGCTGGTTTGCATATGGTGTTTTTAGAGCGAAACGCTTTTAGCGCCAGCAATGCTCCCCACTAGGTGCCATTTTGGTTCTCTATTGCACCTCATCCAAAGAATTGACAACCTTAAAGATGCTATAGGGAGCCAAAATGGCACCAATAAGGCGGTGTCGTTGGTGCTACAAGATTTTACCGTAAAAGGCGCTATCTGCAATCCGCAGTTTCAACAGTGTAAGGAAAACTTCCTGGTTGAAAAACAAAGTTAATTACTTAGTAAATAAGTACTCACGCAGGGTGATAGTTATTTACAAAATAAATAAATAATTAAGTAAAAAGTAAGATACTGTCATTTCGTTAGCACAGGTTCGAAAGCTTATTTTTTCAGCAGAAAACGAAGTTCCAGTTTCAATTAAGAGTTCTCTCACGGTTAATTTTGCTTGACCTTTCGTGATAGCTTACTTTTAACACCAAAACACGTATATGCAATTATCTTGGAAATTTTTAGGTATGATATCGTTTATTTTATCATTTGTTTTTTCTTCACAATGGTAATCATATTTATTTCTTTCAGTAACGTTATCGTTGTCCTTTTTCCATAATTCTCTATTTTTTAAACGGACATCATATTTTGTAACGTTCATTGAAATTTCTTGCATCTGCAGTTAGCGTGACATTGTTCGCCAAAATTCATTGCAAATGTTTATCAATGCGACATGATTCTACTTGCTATAACGCCTTTGCCAAACCCTCTTACAGAAAGCTGTCAAATAAACATGATTTGATCAACGCTTACTCAAAGATCTACTGCTCACAGTTGTGAACGCGGCAGGAATGCTTGCCAAAATGTAGCTGTGATCTGATATAATAACTTGTTCTCCAAATGCTGTCTCCGGTTTTGTATGTGATCGCACGTGCGCTTAAATCCAATTTTAACGAGTTAGGAACATTAAGTGGTTTGCGAATTCATTTACGAAAAATTGCTCACATTTTTTACTTTAGATAGATTCAGTTTTCCTCTCTTTTTGCGAAATTTATCTTATCTTATTATAGGATCAAAATTTTTATAAGAAATTTCAATTAAAATGTTCAAAATACGCAAGACAAAATAATTTGATAATGCTATCAATAAATTTACGTTGTACGGAATTATCTGCAGATCTAACTTATGGCTTACACCGTTTAAGAAATTCCTAAATTCGAAAAGTTCATAAAAGTAAATTAGTCAAGTTTAATCACTTTGCTCATTTTATTTATGCTCGTTTTTCAGAATGTTTTTGGTTATTTTGAACTTTTTCAAAGCTTAAAATGCGGGTTTTTCGTTTTTTTCTTACCTCTTTTTCTTTTCTTGTTCTTGCTTGTTTTTTTCTTTAAGTTTTTCTTTCGCTATTTATCTTTTCACTTTTCAATTATTTTCCTCTATGTTTTTTTAAATATTGTTCTCCTTATACGAGTTAGAAGACAAATGAACGTATATGAAAGTGTTTGAACATAAAATATATCTCCTTCTCACGAAGTCCAGCAGTCCTTACATATAAAACCGTATTTAGAGTGTCGAAATGTGTTGAAACCAAGAGTTTTGTGGGAGAGGTGACCCACAAAACACCCTCCCTTTCCCTTTACTTCATCAGAGCTCTGGGATCTTTAGTTGTATAGTTGATTTTTCAAAAATATCCAACAGAAAAGATTAGACTCTGAGATACTCTAAGGATTCTATCAAAGTACAGTTTGTTACAGAAAAGATACTGTCGTGCATTTTAATTCTTTGAAAACTGCTATGTACAATCAATGGAATTTTTTTGTGATATCCTGAAATAGATTCCTTCAATATATAGTTAATGGGGTTATTTATAAAGCCCATATTGCGAATTACCAAATTATATCGATGACTATTTTGAAAACTTTTCTTCTTCTCCTTTTTTTTATAATCCCGGCCTTGATGGCAATACCTGTGAAATCAGAAGACAATGTCTGTGAAATGTTTAGTTTGTGAATAGATATCGACAGTGAATTGTTAGAATATCTTTCATATTTCCTAGTGTGTGTTATACTATCACGGGGAAGCTCTATTGTTTAAGATATGGAGGAATAATACATGTTAGAATTTATGACGAATGTTTGTTCATTAAACAAGTTTTTTTTCTACTGGTAATGGGTATACAATAGTCAACATAGTGAATTCATAGATTCTAGCGATGGTTGTTTTAAGAAATGTAGAAATTGCTTTTAAAGTCTGATAAAGACGATGTTGGTAGACTCTTTTTGTAGACAGGAGCGCCCCGATGGGAGGTTACGGGAGGTCACTGTGACCTCCCAATAATTTCTGTATTCGGCACATTTTCCTGACGATTCGGCAATTTGAAGACAATAAATTGCAACATTGAGATTATTTGTTCTTTTTAGTTTTTAGAATTGTTTTTTAACAGATGCCTAATGCTTTTTCTCACTAAATGTTATGCATGTGCGTGCACTGTGCATGCTTGTATTTTATCATTCGGTAAAATTGAAACTTCATTCGGCAAATTGATAATTTCTCCCCTCCCAAAGTATTTCTGTTCAGGGCGTCCCTGTTTGTAGTATGACACTTATTGCACAATAGTTTAAAGAACAGTGATTTTGATTTTTTCAAATGTTTTCATAACATTTTTTTATTTTGAATTTTTTATACTAAGTATTGCTTTATCCAAAATAGTCAGAACTTTTTTCTTACAATAATAAAAATGACTTATTTTTACTCCTATGTATTTGTCACTATAACAAGCACTTGAATCTGCAAAACGATGGTTTGAAAAATTTGTAATTTAATTTTTCAAATGATTCAAAATAAATTGGAATATTATTTTAAGGTTTTTTTTTATTGTCAGTCTATGAATACTCATCTTAAAGATCACATTGAACTGTTCTTGGTCAAAAGTGAATTTAACACACTAGCATGTGATATGGTAAAGATAGTTACACACAAATGCTGAGGGCCATTGATCTTCATTGGGGTCTTTAGTTTGACTAGGACCAGTCCAGTTCGCCAGAGCCTGCTGCTGGTCGTCACATTTGTATTTGTATTTGTAAATGCACAATCATGAATTTGCAACAAAAAATAGCTAACTTTTTCCCTGCGTTGATTTTATAAGAGGAGATTTTTTTTACTCCTACATAGAATACAATTGTATTTTGTGAATAAAGTAATTGTAAATTTCTCAATAATTTCGCTATGGTGAAAAATATTCAGTTTTAACAACTAATCGCCAAGAACTCGGGAAATTGGCCGAGTATACCGAGTTCCAAGTATTTACCGAGTACTAGGTACATCACTACTCCATTAAAAATGATTACAATCTGTATCGATGTATGCATATGTTATGGAAAAGCTCCGTATAAGGTATGTTTTCAAGCTTTTTAGCGAATGTTTTGTTCAAGATTCCCTATGGTTTTCTTTTGATAATGTTTATAGAATAGTTAGCATAGTGAATCCGTAGAATAAATCGATAATTGGGTTAATAAATTCATAGAAAATACTCATAAAATCATATACAATGAAGGTAAATCTATTGAGGATATATATCTATAATCAATGCCGATTTATATATCCGCTGAAGAAATTGTGTTGTAAATACTTAGCGAATCTTCAATAATAATCTTCTCGTATACTTTATGTCTATAGAATCAACGGATGCTCTTTCAATGTCCGTAGAAAGACTCTACCAGGTCTGTAAATGTTTGCCGAGTTTGTTGAGAATTATTTTTAGTAAGTCTATAGTCGACCTATAATAGCTTCATTGTTTGCGCAAAAGGTGTTTTCCGCATTTCTGTTTGGAATATGTTTTGTGTCTTAAAATGGGGTTTTTCCTAAAGGTTTCAACGTAATAAACGGACCTGTCAAGAAAAAGTAGTCTTCATAAAATTTATAACATTTGTCAGCGTTACAACTATGTACTCAAACACCAAAGCTCCTTTTATGCCTCATTTTCCTAATTTAAAACATCGCTGCTGTTTTTTTATTTCCACTTTGTTTTTACAACTTCATTTGTTTGCATCCATTAAATTTTCCACAAGATAATTGATCAAACATTTTCAGAAAATCATTAATAAAATTGTACTACACACGAAAATGAACTCTTCACAAAGTTTAGTAATTTTTTCAGCACAAAAAGTATATCTCTCAACTGTCAAATTTATTTTTTTTACTTCATTTTCTTATATCTATTTTTATATTTAAGCTACACTATTATGGAAAAAAAATCAATTTAATACCTATTCATCGGTCAGTTGATCTTCATTATAAATGTTTTTAAAAGCTACAAAATTAAGTATATTTTCTCAAAAACAATCGAAAAAATTTCAGCTCCGACACCGAGAAAAACTGCCGGTTAACAAAAAAAGCCCTATAAAACTGGGCTTCCATGAAGGCTTCTCGTATAACGATACAAATTCTTCAAAGTAGCTTTGTAACGATATAGCTGGAAACCTTTTAGAATTTTTCTAGTAAGAGGGTAGTTTATTTTTTACAATGTGTCCTAAGCATACGTTTTAGTAAACACTGCTATAAACAATGTTTCGAATCCATCCATAAAATCTGAAGAATACACTGAAGATATTTACAGACATGACTGTGCAATAAAAGTGAAGATGCGTGTTAAAATGTAATGCAATAAATCAACCGTAATTATCGTAAGTTAAGCTTTTTAGCAATTTCATATGCAAAAAAATTTTATCTACTTTTTTTTTCTTGCGCTGCATAATTTTTTAATGATTTTGAAGCTTAAAACTTGAGTTTACAAAGCACGCTCTTCCTGTTGTTATTTTCTTAATCACTTCTCTTATAAGGATTGTTAGAGTAGTCCTTCAGTTAAAAGCTATAATAGAAATGATCTGTTTTCGATCATTTATGTTTAAACAGTTTAAAATTTTCATGCACTAATTCAGAGGCAAAGAGAGTGTAAATGAAATATCATACAAACAACTCTAGAATTATGAACAACAAAAACTAATAAGCGTACCATTCTAACAAGTTTTTAAATTTGTTAAGGAAGTATAATGCGTTGGAAAATTCGTTCAATGCAACTTCAAATTCAGCAGCAACTCCTACTGTCCAGTCAACTTCGGCCGGAAAACATCCATGTGCTATGCTATTTCTGGCAGGTAGTTGAATAAAAAGTTAATGGTGCAGATGAATTGGGAGTTACGTTGAATATTCCAATGATTGATACCTTCTTTTACTTAGTTTTCAGAGGAGAATCTATATGTTATTGTTGATTTGGTTGAAGAAAAGGAGGTATTGCGCAAAATAAAATTCTTTCAACCCAATTCCAACGTAACTTCAAATTCACCATTCGACTACCTTTCAGAAATAGCATAGCACACGTATGTTTTCCGGCAGAAGTTGACTGGAGTTTAAGAGTTGCGTTAAAAAATGGAGAGTTGGGGGATGAGCGAATGTTCCTACCATTGACGCCCCCTTAATACTAAGCAAGTTTCTTTTGTTTCATTCGTGAAAACGCATTGAAGTTCATTTGCGCGTTTCAGTTGATGCAAAACCTACACCAACCTTTCCATATTTAAGTAGCTCTTAAACGGATACCACACTAAAGCTTCAGATTAGGAATTCTAAATAGTAGCCACTGGCGACCAAAGGCACAAAAAATGGTAGCCTTCTTCGCACCTTTAGTTGCTATTTTGAAAAACAATATGTACGCAGTCAATAAATAAATAAATAAACAGACCAAAGTAAAGGAAAATAAATAAATAACATGTTCTCTATTCGTAGTATAAAAGGCAAATTAAAAGATTTTGATACTTTAACAAAAATAATAGACAAAATTTCAATGGGTATTTTTTAAATAATATTGGTATAATACATTATAACAAATGGAAATATTTTATAATTTGTTAAACATAATATAAATATAGGATATATTACTAAATGAAAATCAAGTTTGGGGACTCATGCAGATTTGGTTTATTTGCTTGTCACAGAAAATCTAACGTCTGACACTATTATTTTCTTGGAAATTTGGAATTGTAACATGTCATATAAATGCTATATAGTACTTTTTACCCCCTTTTTTTAAAGCGATCATGAAAGCAAACCACTTTGAAATGCGAGGTACATGCAAAAACTTTAGGCATCATTTACTCTGTTACTTGAATTGAAAATATTTGGTCTGCAATAAACGACGAAGAAAAGTATAATTTGTACAAAATCAATGCTTACTAGAAGCTCAAGAAAAAGGTTCAAATAGTGCAAGCATGTAAATTCACTTCGAAGTCGAACAACGGTTGCCACTTTTGGCGTCTATGACTTAATTCTTTGACAGCCATTTTCAATGAAATGGTCGCCCGTTAGCGACTGGCGACCGCTAGTATTGCTTTAACTCAAAAATAGAAAAGTTCTTTAAACGCAACTCTCAATTCAACTCTCCAGTCAACTTCAGCCGGAATAAAAGTAACATTTATGAAGTTTGAAATATGTCCTGATGTGCGATTCCTGCGGTACTTAGAACGCAGGCAGGAAAGACAGTTTTACAGAGATTGTTAATAGGAAATGTCGCCTATGCGAAATAATGATAATATCTATTAGGTGACACGGGCTTTGGAATTTAATTTCTAGCTTCAAATTTGGCAAGAAATTGCAAAATTCATTACCACTATCTGGTAAATTCTTGACAATTTTTAGCCATCCGCAATTCAATATTTTCAAGCATCAGGTTTAGCTTTTTAAAATTTAATCTTTTTCTATTCCATTTATATCAGCCTCTGTTGAAATACGCAATATTTTTTTCTATCCTTCCTTGGAGTTTTCGAGTTCAATTTTGCAATTAAGTGTCGATAAAAATAGTGCAGAGGATGTCTGTTAGTTGAATCAGCGGTTAATTGAGTCAACCGCTTAAATGAATCAAATCATCAAAAGCAAAACAATATACTACTTTATTAAATTAGTCGCTTTATTAAACCAAAACTGTGTAGAACAAACGTGATTGATATAAGCGGAGGCAACTGTATATTTTTTTATAAATAAAGTTTATAAATAATTTTTTTTAATTTTTTTCCTTTGTGGAATTGTGGAAAAGCAACCAATGGAACTTAAATGCCTCTCAACTGAAAACGAAAATGAGAGTTGGTTATGATTTAATTTTTTCTTTTAATTTAGAACATTTGTAAAGTTTTAGTGGATAAAAAAATATTCAGGAGTGAAATCTGCGCCATAGTGCGTCTCATTGAAATCTAGACCAGAAAGGCACAGTATGGCACAATAGTGGACAAGGGAAACAGTGGAGTTCCGTTTGAAGGAAAGGCTAGTGTAAATGCTTACTATCGGAGAAAGATTAGCTTTTGTGATGAATTTGGAAAGTGATGTAGTAGTGATGAATTTGGAAAGATCACGGAGGGTGCATTAACGAGATGCAAAAATCAGGCTAAGCCGCAGCGTTTTTTTAAAAAAAATAGTTGGAGAAAATACCATAACATTCACCCAAGTAGCACACTTCGTTTTTTAAAGGTTGTGAAATGGTTATTAACATTGTAACAACCGCTTAAAAACGTTTATAAAACGTTTAAAGGTTATTTGTGCTACCTGGGTCAGGTTCAAAGGAGAGAGAAATGATGGACCAGAGGAGTAAATTATACATCTTATGTATTAGCTCAGATTTCATTCAAAAAGACTAGGTGTGACATTGATTTTGGAGAAAAAATATATTTTACTTAAAAAATTGCAATTTCATTATAAATTATAGTGCCTAGATCGTGCCCCCACGCCTTCCCCGCTCCATGGTGTTGCGGGGGTGCTATAAACGCCACTGGCGTGAGCCCTATATTGCCGTGCTAAGCACAAAAGTAGTATCTGCACTTTTTAACAAAATTGAGTTATCGCCACCAGGTGGCTCTTTGTGACGTATTTCACCAAAATACAACATTGTATGGTCATTTGGAAACGGGAAATATTTTTTTAAAAAATCTGAAAAAGTTTCATCTGAATCAAATACATGGTGGCGCAAAGCTTTAAAGAGTTTTATCTCAGTTTGAGCTCGATTGTAGATACCGCTTTTGCGCTTTGCACGGCAGTATAGTCTTGGGGCGCGGGAGCCTTATAGTCTTGAAACATATTTTGATAAATTGCACGATTTCTAACTTATACGTAAACATTGACATACTATTGAAAATAAATACAGTAGCTTTTAGAACTTCTCCACTGTCATCAGAAGTGCAACTTTTTTTAGTTTAATGCTGAAAAGGTTAGATATTAACATTGATACGTTTCTGTTAGCTTCTTTTGATAAATGTTGACAAATAGATTTATCAAACGTAATTTAAATTCAGAGAAAGAGGTCTTTATTTAAACCTATATGACTTTTATAGGGCAAATTTTCAGTTTCAGAATTTCAAATATATAATATTCAAACCATATATTACAAAAACTTCAGCTTGTTTAAACTACCTCATTGCATTATTTTTTTACCTACACATTATTTATTTAATTACATATACTTTCTGTATAAAACTTATTCTTTTTTTTTTTCAAATTCCATCTGACAAATTATTTTTAAAAACTTTCTGTATCACAGGGTTAAGAATTGGTCCATGAAAGTCAGCAACTTGTTCAAAGTTCATTTTATTTTTCGTAATTAACCATTAACGCTGCTACTTTTTGAACAATTGCAAAACAGTTTGCAAAAAGGAAGAAAGAAAAGAAAAACAAAAGCTTTTTCCTTCCTCCTATAAAATTAAAAAGTTGCCAAAGAGACATACATCGCCAACAATGCTTCCTAATATTCGCCAATCCAGTAAATTTTCTGTGGTGCTAAACCGTGGATTTCTTGTCTCTGATTTTTGACATCGCATCACAAAAACTATAGATTTTTGTCACTTGGACTTCACGACTTTTTAATTTATTTTCTCTCTCTTTCTTTTTTTCTTTCTTTATTTTCTTTTTTTTAGATGAGAGTCGAAAACATTTTTTTACTACTGCTTTAAGCCTCAAAGTGCTTCTGTAAAAGCACTTATTTTCTCAATGCTTTAAGTTTTGCCATTTTCGTGTAATCACGAACATTTGAGCTTCACGGAGTATTTCAACTTTATTTAATTAACTTTCATAATATCCGTATAAAACGCGCAAAATGTTCAGATCGCAAAATCACCGATATTTTCATTTTTAACGGTTTGCGAAAAAGAGAGGCGGTGTTAGATTTCAGTATAATTTTTCTCTTTTTTTTTTTTTTCAGTTTTATAGTTAGAAAAATATTTCGCCAATGAATTACTTCGTTTTGGATACATTGAAACTTCAAAAACTTACTTTTGCTAGCTCCAAATAAAATATAGTTGCAAATGTTAACAAACGCTAACAAAATGTTGAAAAAATAATTAGTAATTGAATTATTTCGTTTTGTGGATGTTTTAAGACCTACTAAAACTCACTTTCAAGTACCAAAAAAAAAAAAAAAAAAGTTGCAAATCTTAACATACACAGATGAAATGTAAGAGCAGTTTGAGAAATGATTTCAACATGGATGAGTTCTATCCAATCTCAGGTATGAAATAGTTATATTGCTGTGCTCCTATTTGGTTAATGAAGAAATATTACTTATTTGTTGTAACTGAGTTCAATTCTAAATTCCTGAGTAAATCCTTAGTACAGCCATAAAAAGGTTCAGAAGACAAATAAACATGTTCAACTAAAACCTAATAATATTCATAAAAAACCTAACAAAAAAATGGGCATTTGTTTCAGTTAAGCACGTCTTTTAAAAGGATTTTTAATTTTCTTTCTTGATTCCGCTTTTGCGACTAGCCAATTTTTGTTGGTGTGATCATCTTCTGTCCCGTGTTTCCTATGTCATCTGGAAGCTTTTTTACTGTATTTAAATTTTATGTGTACGATTCTGAAATGGAAAATACATCCTAATATGAAGTCGGCACTCAGAGTTTTCTTTTTAATTTTTAATTTAATATTAGCTATTGTAAGAAAGGGAATCAGAATGAAGTATAAATTCTTAAATGAACTCTTTTCTGAACTTAAAGTTATTAAGAGAAAGCGCATTTTAAGAATAATATATTTTTGTGGAACTCCAAATGAAAAATAAATTTAGATACGTGTGCTTAAATGCGTAATCACTTTGACATTCTCTACATTCAAAAGGTCGTTTTTATGGTTTTGTATAACATTCTTTCTGCTTAAAAATTACCGCTTTCCAAATTTTTTCGGCTTGAATATTTGAAGGCGGCAGTATTATCCGGAATATATTCACACGAAAATTTCTTTCCGTCTGCAAAACAACTGTTTTTTGCCATAAAACTCGCAAATTAAATGAAAACCCTCAATGTGAGCTTGTTCGCTTACAATCAATTACATACAATGTTGTTCTCATACGCTCCTCCGTTTTGTCCGTCTTGATTATATTGTGCTGATTGTCAAATTGAAGGTTTTTTTGTTTTTTTGAGGTTTTCTCGCATATTTATTCTGTTGAGAAAATTCCGTTGCATTTAACATTTAAGGAAAACAGTTGTAAAACAGGAGGGAAACGAAAAATGGAATAGCGGAGTTTTATTGTTAGAATATTTCTTTCCTTTTTTTTTTTTCTTTTCGTGGTCGTAAATTTTTACGTTCGAATTCCGACGAATTTCTGCGACGCCTGGAATTCCCAAGAGGTGTAAGTATAATCAATCTAGTGTTCATAGATAGAAAAACAAGATTCCATGTCTCTTTCTTTTTCTCTCTCTCTCTCTCTCTCTCTCTCAAGTCTTTAGTTCAATTTTTAGTAGTGCATTTGTATTTAATTTGACAGCTTTTACGTATAATTAAGCAATTAAAGCTAACATCAGTATTGGATCCATCATTTCCTATTCAAACATTCAATAATAAATGTTTACTAAAATATTTGAATAGGAGTTCTTTCCCTCGTTGAGTCATCCAATTTAAGGCTACAGTAGACACAAAAAGTTTTTTTTTTTTTTTTTTTTTCTTTCAATTGTTGATCTATATGTCTAAAACTTTGTGTGCTTGCATATTTACTACATCTAAAAGCATAAAAATGGTGCAAAAACAATGAATATTTTTTTTAATTTAAAAATAAAATTTTTTTTTACAAATTTCAAAATGCTCCATGCGTTACAATTTTTTTTTTCCAAACTCTGAATTTCCACAAAATTTCCAATCATTTGGTGTGATTACATTAATCTATGCATTACATGTAATATTTTATGAGATAGTTAGATGTTAAAATGGCTGAAAAGGAAATTTTATATAAATTTTTCAGTCAAAAAATTCATTACAACTAAAATTAAAGGACTAAATCAGTGACTGAAATAAAAAGAAAAGTAAATAAAAGGACAAATTAAAAAATTCAAATTAATAACTAAAAATAAATAAATGAATCAATAAAAATAAATAAGTTAACTTAAAAATAAGCAAGTAAAAATAAAAATAATAATAAAATTAAACTCAACAAAAAAGTAGCAATAAAAATAAGTAAATGAAGTATAAAATACAAATGTTGTTTTGTGTCTTACCTTGAACATAATAGTTCTTAATAGTAAATATTCGTACGACTTTTCGTTTTTCCTCACCTCAATTTTTCTTCTGCTCTTATTCGTGTTATTGTTTGCAGCATTATGAATATTAAACTTAAAATTATCTGGAAAGACTTTTTTAAATACGAACCTTATTTTTCTTCATGAAAACAATTTGATTGGAAACACTTTTCTACGACAATCTTACTTTTTATTGTAATTAATAATTGAAAAAAATATATCCTTGCACCTTTTCTAATATTTACCACACATATTGCGATGTTCCTTGAACAAATGAAATATTAAAGAACAAAAAAAGAAAAGAAAAACGAAAGCGTCAAAAAATGCAACTCACTAAAAAAATAAATATTTTGCTTTCATTTCATTGCACAACTCAGTCATTTATTTATTAATTATATAGACATAGAAGGAGGTTATAAAATGAAATATAAATTCCCGCTGCATTTATAAATGCTTTATGATTTAGTACTGTTTACCCTTTCGTGAAAACTTTGATTAATCTAAGCAGAAACAATTTAAAAATTAAATTTGAATAGCTTTCTTTTCTTCAATATTGCAATATAAATATTATTTATGATTGTTTTTTTTTCACGTTATAATGTTGTTTAAGCAAATTGTGGTAAATTTCTCAAACATCGTTTACGCTTACAAATTCCTCGCTTGATTTTATTTTATCGCTTGATAAAATTTGTAAATTTATACCTATTGTCACTGTAATGTCAAGTGATGTGTTTAAAACAATTGTTTCCATTTCTTAAAAGCGAATAAATGTTTTGACTTTTTTTTCAGTTTCGTTGAAATAAATCATTTATAAATAGGATTATTTTAAATATTTATTATTTTCTTGAATTTATGATTTTATGTAGCATTATCATCATAATTAAAACAATGTTGTTCATTTTTGAAAGCGATTAAATGTTTTTCTTTTTTTTTTCTTTTTTCAGTTTCTTTGAAATCAATTATTTATAAATACTATTATTTTAAACATTTGTTATGTTCGTAAATTTACGATTTGATGTAGCATTATCATCATTTAAAACAATTTTGTTCATTTCTTGAAAGCGACTAAATCTTTTGATTGAATTCACATCTTTCCGCTTTGTTGAAACAAACAATTTAGAAATAATATAGTTATTTTGAAAAATTTTTTTGCTCATCAATTAATAGTTTTGTATTCCACTATCATCGTATTAAAGACTTAAGGGATTAACCATTTCCAATAAATTTCGGATCGTTTAAAATACTAATTGGAAAATTTCGGTGTTTTTAACAAAGGTCGTGAAAAATCAAATTTTGAATGTTGTTAGTTTTCTTTTTAAACGGTCTGCAAAAAGCATGGAATTCTTAGTTTTGATTTAAAGTTCTACACAATTGTTTAAGAACTTATTAGCTATAATCGACTAAAATATTCAGTGCGTACAAATTGCATAATACGTTAGCAACTGCACGAAATATTAATAAATGAATTAAATCGCTAAAAATAAATAAACGTTAACAAATAAAAAACCAAAAGCAGGAAAAGAATATAATAAACGCAAGCCAGTTTGTGTGCTTCCTCCTCCCCCACTCCCATGGAGGTTTCCAAACCCAACATGCGAGAAATTTTGAAATAGTAGATGTTTATTATTTTTAATGCGTAAACAACGCAATGCGTAAAAATGCAAATTCATGTATTTTGTAGCTCTGTATGGAAATTTACTTTAGTGCGCTTAAGTGCCACAGTAAGGAACAAAGTAAAAGTACCAAAGCTGGTTTAGTTTTCCGTAAAATATCGCTTAAACGTAAATATTTTCTTTTTTACAAAAATGAATAAACTTAGCACACTTTTGAACAAAATTGCCTATAGGATACTTTTGAGAAGAATAAATGCCCTGCGCATAGTTTTTTATGGGATCTTCATATCTTCACAGAAGCAACTTAGTTCATTAGTTTGAACAACATTTTGTTCAATTTGAAACAGAAAAAGCATAGTAAGGGGAAAATATTTTTTTTTTTTTTTTGTAAATCCTGATCAAAGTAACGTGTTATTACAATCATCATAATAAAATATAAAATAGATGTAAAAGATTTTTCTGTTGTTGTTTATAATAATCTCACCGATGGATGAGCTGCTTGATGTTTAGCTAACTCATTTTTGACAAGTTTATTTGCTTATGTTTTGATTTTAAAGGAGAACTTTATTTTTTTTTTGAAGTTTTATTTAACGTTAGAGCTTATGACACAAATTCAAAACTTTTTATTTGGAAACATAATTAAGCTAAAAACAAAATTTTAACTTGAAATTTGGAAAACACGTCAATTACCTAAATGTATCGTATTTTTGTCGCATAAAATTGAAAAAGGGATATGACCAAAAAACGTTTCAATTGATAAGTTTCTTTGGCTTCTCTTCTTTTTTTCCTTCTCTTACTCCAATTTTCTTTTTTTCTTTTTTTCCCCCATTAACTGTATTATTTCAAAATCATTGCTTTAATCGATGAAAAGTAAAAAAAGAAAATATGTAGTTTGTGACAGATAAAATTTAAAAAATAGTGCAAACAGTAGGCACGTTTAGCTTTTTAGCTTATAACTTCTAGTGTTATTGATACACTAAAGCAAATTTTATTGAACGTTACATACCACATTTTTACTGAGAGTTGTAGTTCATACCTTTGTGGATAACTTATTGAAAGAGAATATTGAGTGGTAATTGTTGATTGTATTAATTGCTAAATTAATATATTTAATTCGTTAATGTCATGTGCCAGTAACGGTGCAATCAACGTATTTATCGCATATGTAATGCTGGTACTATTAAAGAATTTCTGTTATTAATATCTGCAGAAACGAGAATCTATCGTCTGTAAATTCGTATTGATGCCAAAAAAGAACTGAATATTTACTTGGTTGAGAGAAGCTTCCACCCCCGAGAGTGGGGACTGGTATATCCCAATTTTATCCCCCTTTGGTTTTTATGCACTGAGGGTCAGGGTCATGTGTAGGTGCTGCTACACCCCCTCTCAGCCTTCAGCAGCCCCTCCCCTCCAGACGCCCTTGGTACCCCTCTTTTTGCTACTGTTCTCTATTCATTTTTGTCGAGAATTACTGGGGTAGACATTTTTGGTCATATGCTGAGAGAAAGAAAGATTTTTTGACACACTGCAAGAAATAGATGTTGCTTTTATAGTAATATACAGCTAATTTTACAGTAATTTTAGAGCAATGAACTGTAAAATTGCTAATTTTACAGTAATCAACTGTAAAATTGCTAGTTTTGCAGAAATGAATTGTAAAATTGCTAGTTTTACAGTATATTAGAGTGTTTTTACAGTTTTAAACTGGAACCTCTGCTGCCAGTATTATACTACTTTTACAGTATAATATAGCTAGTTTTACAGTACTAAACTGCAACATTTGCCAGTTTTACAATAACAGACTGCAAAATTGCCAGTTATACAGTTTATTACTGTGCTTTTTTAGTTTTAAACTGGGACCTCTGCTGTCAGTAAAAACAAGTTTTTTTTTTCAGTGCATTGATCTATTGAGGAAAAAAATAATTTAAACACGCATTTAATTAATTATTTTTCAATCAATCTTTGCTGATTATTTAATGCAACTTCAGTCTTGTGTAATTCAAGGTAGCGAGAACCATAATTTCTCTGAAGTAAATAAACATCTTTGTGCTAAAAATAAAAGCAAAAATACCGTGTTGAAAAGCACAAATGCCAAGGAATACTGCAGTATTCCTGTGTATTTGTGCTTTTCAATGTTTCTTGTATTTTTGCTTTTAGAATTTCTCTATTTAAACTTCCCATGCATATTAATCATATTTTAACAGTTTTATTGCATTCGTTGGTAAAAAACGGAAAATACATCCTAGACTGTTGTATTATTATTAAAAATAATTATTAAATTAGTCTAAAATGAATTATTATCCATTAAGAGTCACTTTGAGTCACGTCGGAAATGAGATGTTAAATAAATTATTTAAATAGAAGTAATGGCACGGTAATGCAGCACACTAACATTTCTAAATGTTTAAAAACTCTGCTTCCGTGCATCACAGCAATGCACAATTATTGAATGATGCAATGAACTGTTTAAAATATGTTTTTAAATATTTAAATAAATATTTATTTGCTTATAATATTTTGTTTCGTTGACCAAAGAGTATTAATTACAATTATTCAGGACAACTTTGAGTCATATGAAATTTTTCCGTATATTAGACTTAATAATAATAAATATAATTTTAAAAAAAGAAAGAAAAAAAGCTAGAAGCCTTAATGCTTCTCTCCCTACAAGCCTATGGAACAGGTTTCTACTCGATAGTGTTTTTTAATAGCTATTAAGCGACCAAACTGACACTCGATACGTCAATACTTAAAAAATAATTTTGATAAGGGGGGGGGGGGGGGCAAACTTTGATAAGCAAATGGACTTTTGAGTTTAGTTTCGAAGAAATTTCGCAGCATAAGCTACTTGCGTGGGAGGTTTTTCGGATTACATACTGCATATTGGAACAAACATGGCTCCCTCCCTCCGAAGTGCAAGGTCGGAAAAGAAGACATGATTTTTTTTCCCGGAAGATTTTATGGGGGGGGGTGAGGCAGCTTCCAAAAACATTCTGAATGTCACAGGAGGTGTAGCGAATGACGTCATCATGTCTTCCGATCCCTTTTTTCCCCAGGGTGTAAGTGAGGGTGCTTTGGGGTCTGCTGACATAAAAAAGAGCACTTCCTGGACCATCGCCCACACACGTTATTGTGGCGTTTTGCTCTTGCACTTCTGTTTGGAATTTCTTTGATTTTATCAAAGCCATTTTTGAATTGCATTCAATTGTAATTAAAATATTATTAAAAAAATTTACAAACCAATAATAATAACCTTGTTTTATTTTTTAAGTATTATTATTAAGTACAGAAGCAGTTTTGTTGATGCCAATAATATTTTAATTGATCACGGGCTGCCATTCTTAATTCAGTAATTTCAAATGTTGTCTTATTGTAGGAAAATGAATAAAACAAAGCATGCAATTTCTTAATAATACAAAAGCTTTCGAATAATTACAAACTTTTTGTAAGCTTGAAAACTTCTAAAAGCTCAAAATTGAACCATTTGAACACACTATCTTTTGAAAAAAAAAAGGGAAAAGAAAAAAATCTAATGAAGTAGAAATTAGAAAATATTGAAAGATACATAAATTGAAGGGAAAAAAATCTTTGGACATTGGGATATGAGTATTGTGATGTAGTTTTCACACACATTAATTTCGGACTGAAATATAATGATCTTCCTTTCGATAGTTTTGAGAGATAGAAATTAAGGATGCACCGATAAGCAAATTGGCCGATTACCGATTAATCGGCTGTTGATAATCGGCCGATTAATCGACCAAGCCGATTAATGATCAGGATAATTATTTTTAATTCTATCACTTTTTTTTTCTTTTTATTACAGTTCTGATTTTAGAAATAGCTTCTAAGTTATTTCTGAGAGAAAATTTATTTTTTTCCATTTTCTTAAATTTCCCAAAATAAAATTTGTTTCAATTTCTTTAAACCAATCTTCATAATATTATTATTAAACATACATTAACATGTAATATAATTAACACACTGTTAGTTATGTTAACTAGACATTAAAAAAAGTAGGGGAGGCTCTGGTGCTCACTCTAATTTAGGAGTGCTTTTGATTTAAATTTATTTTTTAGTTATAAGTCACCATTTACTTCAAGAATTTTATTCATTGTAAAAACTAGAGGTTACCTTAAATCACTATGTAAAGAAAAAAGTATCCGCGCAAAAAAATTGCAATTACAGTGAACTCTCATTTGTACACCTACACAGTCTCATTTTTTCACTTATACTACAATTTTGAATGGTCCCAGCACATTCCATAGCAAACCAATGATAGTATCATTCGTTTATACGTCGCTCTGAAGGTAAATATTTCCCTTATGCACCGAATTTTCCTTAAAATGTAAAAAAAAAATATTTATTTTCTTTAAAAAATAAGCATTTTTCTTCACATTCCTCTTTAAACTTTGGCCTTGTATCGTTTTAAGAGGAACAGTTTGTAATTAGGTATGCTACAATTTTTTTTTAATCACTGTAGTTACGTTACAGTAATTGCGAAACCGTATTAATATCTCCCTTGTCTACAGAAAAATTCTTATTCATGCTTTCATTAGAACCTATGTTGCGTTTTAGTCCTTTAAATAGGTTTGTTCACTTATACGTCTCTCTCTCACTTATGCAACTTTTTCTGTTGGTCTCTTGGGCCGGCGCATAAGTGAGAGTTTACTGTATGTGTATGTTTATTCAAAAACAGGAAATTAATTTATTAAAAAGCACGTATCAACCGTAAGCATTATTCTTTTTATTTGTCATTCTCACAATTATTTGTTTTGTTTTTACTTACTACACTTTCGTACTACATGTTAAAGTTATTTTTGCAGAAAATTATTTATTTCTTCTTTTTAAATTTATTTATCGTAGTTTCTTGTTCAAGGCAACTTTAAAGTAATTTTATTAAAACATATTTTTTCCGCCGATTGATGTGCAAAATTTGATTGCTTGTAAATAAAAGTTCTCACGTTTTCGGATTCAATTTAAAACTTCAAGATTTTAATTGTAGACAAGAAAAGAGTTCAGAGGGGACAGAAAAAAATCAAACAGCTATTTCTAGATTGATTACTGGACATCCAAAATGCATGACTTTTGACCGCCAAAAAATATTCCGGACCTGCACCAAGCATAAACTGTGAGGGCTATCTTTTGATATTCTTTTCAGATTTATGCACTGTATGAACTATTTGTTTTGTTTTGTTTTTACTCTGTACACTTTCATTTTACATGTTATAGTAAGGATTGCAGAAAGTACATTGTTTTACTGTGAATAAAATAATTTAGCATAATTTCTTAGTGAAGGAATACTTCAAAAAATAATGTCTAAAAAATATTTTTTCGGCCGATTAATCGATAAAATTTTGCCGATTATTAATAATCGGCAAAGTGGCCAATTATGGCCGATTAATCGGTGCATCCCTAATAGAAATAAAGTCTTGATTTGCGATAATTACAAAAAAAAAAAATGATTATTTTTGTTTGTGATTGTTGAAGGTAAACACTACACTTTTGATTTTATAGTAATTAGAGAAACAAGTTATGAGATGAATATCATGGTTTTAGGTAATAAAAGTTATAGTCTTCATTTGATAATATTGAAAGAATAAAGTTATGAGTTTGATTTGATGTTTTTTGAAGGGAAATAACGATTTTGACAAGTATATAAATTACTTTTGTGCCCAAAATCTAGCTCCCAAAATTTCCCCATTATCCTTGAGTGGGATATATTGGAAAAGGGGGTTG
Organism: Uloborus plumipes; assembly: GCA_038373865.1. Classification (NCBI taxonomy): domain Eukaryota; kingdom Metazoa; phylum Arthropoda; class Arachnida; order Araneae; family Uloboridae; genus Uloborus; species Uloborus plumipes. The sequence goes on from JAXGGA010014504.1 coordinate 20,076, forward strand.
TGGATGAAGGTCGGGTCTGAAGGTCACACGAGCGGGCACGCGCATGATGCATTGTATAAAAACCTTGAGCTCGTGCCGCTTTTTTTTTAGACGGAACCACATTCTCTTCCTGATTTGACTAAAAAAATACCATATGCACCTGGATTTTTTTTTGTGCTGATTTTCGCAACAATGTATCTGGTTGATATGATTTTGCTTCGCAGCTTCCGTATTTTGTTCAGTCCCGCCGCTTTCAAATACATGAGTGGAGCCCAGATTATATGCACAGTAAAAACATCAAAATATGCATTAAAAATTAATAAAATATGCAATAAAAATTCGAAACAAATGTTTTCACTTCTTAATTAAAACTCGAATGGCCTTTTGATTAATGCCGTTTTATTAATCTTGGCGATGCATTTTTATGCAGTAATATGCATAAAAATGTTATGCGCTAAAAAATCGGATCATCCGAAAAAAGCCCACATTTTGCCCGATATTTTTTTTAATTTATTTATGAAGCGAAAAATAATTTTTTGTAATATTTTATGGATTTTTTTTATATATAAATGATTAAAAAACGCTGTAATGTGTTGTACTTTCGAAAAGATGCCGTTTTAATGCAGCTTGCTTTTGATTTCAAAAAAGAAAAAAAGAGAAAAAGTTTTAAGAAACAACATACACAAACATCGAACGCACTTACTTATTGCTTGTGCATATTTCAGCGAACACTGTAAAAAATGAATGTTGTTTTTACAGTATAATACGGCTAATTTTATTGCAATGAATTGTAAAAATTGCTAATTTTACAGTAATAAACTGTAAAATTGCTAAGTTTACACTACTAAACTGCAAAATTGCTAAGTTTAGAGTAATCGACTGTAAAATTGCTAATTTTAGAGTTTATTACCTTGCATTTTACAATTTTAAACTGAGACCTTTGCTGTCAGTATTATACTGTTGCTTTTACAGTTAAATAAAACTAAATTTTACGGCAAAAAACTAAAATTTCCAGCTTTTCAGAGGGAAACTAAAATTGGTAGTTTTATAATTTATTACTGTGCATTTTAGTTTTAAATTGGAACCTATGCGGCCAGTATTATACCGTAAAGACAACAGTTCATTTTTTGCAGTGTATTTAACGATTTGTTAATCGAGTGATTAAAGCATGTCTTCAGCGATTTGAGCATTGTGTTAAATTTCTCAGAATCAGCCACGTCAGTCCTCGTTGAATTGCTATTACCGGACACCTACCGCCATTTCTGATTCCATGAAAAACGAAGGTGAGAATCCTACCTGTTCGAGTCGTTCTTAATCGGCCATTAAGCCCCCAAACGGGCCTATTTCGACCTTTCTTACGGAATGGGGGAAAGAACAAATGGAAGAACAGAGGGAAAGAAAAAAAAAAGATTGAAACTGGTTAGTTGCGGGGGAGGCTGGTAGCAGCAGACACTTCCAAAGATTCGGCTAGTGGGGGGTGGACTTGTCACACCAGCTGTGGCAAATGACGACCGGTTATAATGACGAATAGGGGAAAAAATCAAACAACGCTCTGGCAGTGTAATTTTTGTCGATTTCTGCTGTTTTTTTTTTCGTCTGCTTGTAGCTCGCGTCTTGTCTTCCAAAGAAAACAATTGCTATTGTAGTTTTTGGTGGCGAAATTGCCCGGGTTAAGTTTTAAGGATTTTTTTATTTTTGGTATTCAGTTTTTTTTTTCTCACGTTTTTTTATCTCTTGATTCTCATTGTTTTACCTGCTTCAGTGCGTGTTGCGATGCTTTTCCACTTTAATGACAGTGTATTGATAGAGCCATCGACCGTACGGAACGTGTTTTTTTTCTTATCTTTGAAATTCTGGGTTGTGATGATTTTTTTAATGAAAAACAGTCACCAAAACTGCTTTTTACTCTCATATAAACTCAATCCAATTTATTGTTCGCTTGAACACAGAATGGCCGTCGCAACAATACTGGGATCTGTTACAATCTTTGGTAGAATCCAATTTCTCAAAGCTGGATTGCATGAAACCGATTTTCAATTTGAACTAAATTATGGGAGAATTTCCCTGAATTACAAGTATCTATTGCAGGGGTGCTTTGTTACTGAAGTGCCACAGTTAAAGTTTTCGGAGATGAGGTTGCCCAGCAATTCAACTATATTTCAGTTATTTTCAGCTGAGATAGTGTAACTAGTGCTAGTGTTAGTGTCCTATCACACACTTTTTTTTTTAAACTGAGCGCTTAATGCTGGTTTTTGCAACTTTTTGGACTTAATTTTCGTTTGAGATGCTTAAAAGGAGGGAGCTGTCGTGGATTTTTTTTTCCAATTTCCAGTCGGGCCCAACCAAATGGGCCCGTAGTTTCCGACTTGGCTAACATGGCCTCTCGTCGGCGCTGTATATACACTTGTATACTGCCGTGCTAAGCACAAAAGTCGTATCTGCACTTTTTAACAAAATTAAGTTATCGCCTCCAGGTGGTTTTTTGTGACGTATTTTACCCACATACAATGTTTTATGGTCATTTGAGAACAATTTTTTTTTTTTTAATTTCTGAAAAAGTATCATCTACATCAAATACATGGAAGCGCAAAACTTTAAAGAGTAATATTTCAGTTTGAACTCGACAACAGATACCACTTTTGTGCTTAGCAATACAGTATAGGTCTTCCTTGTCTGCTATTTAAGTTCTACTTCATATGTATCTTTCTATCTGCATATACTACACAATATAGGTATTATCGATCTACCTATATAGTGAACTCTCACTTATGCGCCGGCCCAAGGGACTAACAGAAAAAGGAGCATAACTGAGAGAGACGCATAAGCGAACAAGTCTGTTTAGAGGTCTAAAATGTAACATAAGTTCTAATGAGAGCATGAACAAGAAAGTTTCTATAGAAAAAGGACATATTACTACGGTTTGGCAATTGCTGTAGCGTAACTACAATGATAAAGAGGAAACAAAAATTGTAACGTACCTGATCACAAATTGTTCCCTTTAAAATGATACATAATAGATAATTGTCAATCTCCGAACTCTAGTTTATACGGAAAACAGGCCTTCCGTGAGCAATAAAGGCGAAAGATTAAAGAGGAAAGTGAAGAAACATGCTTATTTCTTAAAGAAAATATTTTTTTTTTTTACATTTTACGAAAAATTCGGCGTATAAGTGAAATATTTATCTTTAGAGCGACGCATAAAGGAATGATATTATCATTATTATGCTATGGAATGTACTGGGACCATTGAAAATCGTCGTATAAGTGAAAAAGGCTCATAAATGAGGCGGTGTATAAGTGAAAGTTCACTGTACATCTAAAACATATATTTCTATGCAACTCTTCCCATTTTTACATCTGCAACTATATTTATAGTTTATTTTTGTGTACAATACTGTCGTGCTAAGCGTAAAAGTGGTATCTGCAATCGAGCTCAAACTGAGATATTACTCTTTAAAGTTTTGCCTCTCCGTGTATTTGATTCAGATGAAACTTTTACAGAATTTTTTTGAAAATATTCCCCGTTCTCAAATGACCGTATAATTTTGTATTTGGGTAAAGTACGTCACAAAGAGCCACCTGGTGGCGATAACTCAATTTTGCTAAAAAGTGCAGATACGACTTTTGTGCGTAGCACGACAGAATACACATTTATTTCAGTTTATAAATATTTTCAGTATATTTTTCTGTGCATTTTTGCGTTTATTTTCTTAGTTTTTTTTCTTTGTGTCGATTAAGATATTTATCTTTCGATGCCTGTGTCTGTGCGTTCATTTATACAGCCTGCCTCAAATTCTATCACGCTATCTGTCAATCCATCTTCATAAGAAAGGCGACACTTATTTCCTTTTATCTCCGAAAGTTACACAGTCTTTTCACAGATAATTACTTAAGTACAGAAACTACAGCTGAAAAATCTCTTAATTCTTATTTTCCCCATACGTGGGGGTTCGTATGCTACTCAAAGCATATTATTGATTATTTTAGATTTGTATGCGATTCATATTTGAAAAGTTTTTATGTGCAATTTACAGCCCAGAATCGAATTATGCTTTTAAAGAACATTCCAGAATGTTCATTATATTTCACATTGTTCTGCCCCCTCCCCCCAATGGAACGTTTTACTCCTTATAATCCTATTCCGAGAAGCGCTTTCAGCGTGCCCATTTTCATTTTCTGCGAGCCTAGATATCAAAATCAACGATTAGGCGCCGCGAGAAGGAATAAAAGAAAAAAAAATAAATGAACAAAGACAGAAACCGTTTCTCAATTTAAATTTTTAAGAACCTTTTTACGAAACAAAATGGCATTTCAGGTTTCCGTTTTAATTTTTATTTCCTTTCACACGCGCGCCAAGAGTAATTATATCCTTTTTAAATAAGAAAACTTCGCAGGGGAGTGGGAAATATCATTTGTGAGGAAGATTGTCTCTGGCGTTCTTCATTTACGTGATCATGATTAAAAATGACGTTTTTTCCTCAATTGCGCTGCCAGAGGAAAGGAAGAAGAAAAATCACACAGCTTGGAGAAAAAAAGGCGAAAAAAAATCCATCCATTCGTGTCGTATGCTGAATTTTTATATTCCCTATTTCTCACTTACACGGCATCTTCAGTAGATATCATTAATACTCCGCTTTTTCTATGAATCGAACCTGCGTGACTATCAAAAAGAAAAAGCGCCCCAATAAAGGGGCCCAATATGCATTTTTTTTCTGCATATGTCATACGTGTTATGCGATTACTATATTGTATTATGAACTATTATTAACACGAAGGGAAGCTGTTTATATTTCTTGGAAACAGGTAGGTGTGTGCATTATTCACAGGTCACTTTTTGTCTCGAAAACCAGTTTTTTTTATTCGGCGTCCTCCAAAGAGATGCCATAGATATCGATCTGGCTTTCCACTGTCAAGACCACTTACTTATTGATGCCTGTCAAATTCGTCAGGTGTCGCTATTTGTGTTTCACGGTGCTTTATCCAAAATGAATATTTTATTTATGAACATATTCATTTTATTTTTTAGTCCAATTACAACGCCAAAATATCATTTGATATTCCTTTGGAGCCACTTTTTAGTAGTTGTAAATTATTTCTTAGTGTCAGTAATTGAGTAGCGACGTTACAAAAAAATTTCGCGATATCCATTTTTTTAAAAATGGGTAAGACGAGTTTTGTTTTGGCATCTGAATACAGTCAAGCCTCTTTAAAACGAATCCGAGGAACCTTTAAGCCAATTAGTTCTAATCATAGTTCGTCTAATCCGATAAAAATACACAACAAGCAATAGGAAAGGGATAAAAAAATTTAATTCATCTCCGTAGTAATTCGTTTTAAGTGTGTTCAGATTAACGAGGTATAACGATATTATACAGTTTGTACCGGCAATCAGTTTTCAATATATGTTTTCCAATACTTATATCCAGTTTTGAAGTGAAGGGTGTCATAATTTAAAAGAACGTATTAAAACTTTGAAGAACATTGCTGAAGTTAAGCGCAGTAAAGCATGGATGTAACGAATTTTTAAACATCACTACTCAATTATTGGCAAAACTTTAGTTTCTGTTCAGTATTAGGTAGTTTTCCGTCATATATATAAGTGCGTCTCTTAGTTATTTTCTACATTGTTTAAAATGAAAATTAAGGCTACGAAATTGCTGTTGATGTATACGGAAATAGGCTCATTTAGTCCTTTACGAACCTTTTTCTTGTGTTACAAAGGTGTAATTTAGTTTATTATTATTTTGTCCGAAGAAACTCTTCACAAATCAAACCTTAACCATCAGCTGTACCGCTGTATTTTACCACTTAAGTATTTTTTCCCCAAAGAGGATCCTTCTGAAATTTGGGTTGTAAAAATAGACTTACAGAAAATAATTTTTTTCGAATATTGCAATCACAACAACGGATTATTGAGTTTAAAAAATCATGAACCTTTAGTTTTAAAATATTTTTTAAAATCCAAATTCCTCCCTTGTATTGTTTTTATATCGTTAAAATGACATCCGTTTCGAGGTTGTTTTTTTAGATTAAAGGTTTGTTCACCTTTTAACTACGAAATAGAACCTGCACAAAAGTAGACGCATTTTTTCACAAAAATAACTGAAAATTTGACATACCTTCTCAAAAAGTTCTGTACTTCGGAGTTGAAGCTCTGGTTGAACAATTTTCTGCGCAGTTTTGCAAAACCTGTAAAGTATTCATGGAATTAATCATTTAATAATAATAATAAATAATCCTAAATATAGTTTTAAAAAACTGAAAAATACGCTTTTAGAGTTAATCAAACTATAAAGAAGATTGTCAAAACCATTGAATGTCCACTAAGTTTACATGCACTTGTAATACATCAACATGTAATATAGTTTAGCATTTAGGATTAATAATAGTATTAAATATATTACTTTTGTATATGCAAAGAACGTGAATTTTATCTTTTATTCTGAGCTACATACATACATACAACAAACAAACAAACAAACCCACGTGTGAAACTAATAAAAGTGTATTAAAAATAACAATAATTGCGTAAAATACTGAACTAAATAGCTGCAGAACAGGATGGAAGAAATAAGTAAAAGGTTTAGTAAGTCTAAAATATTCACATATGCATCATGTTTAAAATAGAGAAGAAAATTTGACCAAAAATTGTGTTCCCGAAACGCAATATTTAAAGTAATGGACATGGTCTCATCGTAAATATATTCCTTTTTATTTTTATAAATATTTGCGTTTGAATGTAAAATGCATTCCAAGTTTTTACTTAGTTAATTGATGCTTATTACACTTAATTTATTTTTCCTTTCTTTATTTTTTTTTTATTTTAAGCGGAATATTTTTTTAATTCTTATTTCAGAACCAACTTACTCCATAATTTTCCAAAGATTTCTCATTCATAATTTGATACTTCTTTTTCAATACTATCACGCTACAAAGCAGTTTGAAATGAATCCTTCTCTAAGTCAAAAACCGCTGCCAAAACCCTTTTTTACTTTAAAACCAGCTGAATCCGTGTTTCTACCATAAGACCAATGTAAAAACGTATGAGTAACATCAACAATCTTAAATTGTTTACCGTATGAATTTTACTGGAAATTAAATATAAACTTTAAAAGAAGGGGGGAGCCGATTTTTACTTCAAAATCAGCTCATCCAAATTATTTTTATCTGTAAAAAATTATAAAATACTGCTAGTTTGAAAAAGAAGAAGAAATGAAGTTGTACACTAAATGTTATTCAAACGAAATAAAAAAGTCTTTTCGAAAAAATTAGGTGTGGCTAAAGCGTTAAATGTTTTTTTTTTTTTTTGTACCTCTCCTGTAAAATTTTAAAGACTTAATTGAGCTGTTTTTGATACTGCACAGCTCACTTGCTAAAGGCTAAATGTTGCATTTTCCAACTTCACAATCTTACTCTGTTAAATTTGTTATCTTCAAACTTTTTTTTACTTAACATTAATGAACATCCTTTTTCATTTAAAAGTATTTTTCTATTTATTACTCATTAGCTTTTCCTAAAAATATCAAATTGCCATGCTTTTTTTTAATAATATTCTCTCTCTCTCTTTTTTTTTTTTTTGAAGTTCTTTGATATGACTTTTCTCGAGAATTATTTTCACGCTCCCGTGTTACTAAATTTCATAACATTATAGGGCTCACAATAAATGGATTTCATTGTAATTAAAATAACCCAAACAACCTCTGTAATTCGATGTTTTTATTTCCTTTTAATGTGGTTGCATTGCAGGTTGTTTGTTAAATCTCTGACGTGTTCAATTGTATGTTTATTTGACCGTCCTTGTATTAATAATTATTTTGTCAATGTAAATAGGCAGTTTTTTTTCGAATAAAAAGTTTTAAACACTTTTCCGAACTCTTAAATTATTCTAATGCTGCGTAATTCAATTTTGTTTTAGAAAATAATTTTGGATACTGTTATTAAATAATCACTGATTTACTTTTAAAACAATAAAATTACTTTTTTTCGGGCTTGATTTATTCTCCGTGAAAAATTCTTTGTTAATTCTAGAGTGTGTCTTTTACAATAGGTCTAATGTCGCCTTTGTGCTAAAAATATATTTCTCAGTATAAAAGGGTGGCTAAATTTCAACTGATTTAATTGTGTGTGGTGTGGGATTAAGTATTAAAATAATTGTTAACATCAATGCAATGTTTCTTAAGCAAAAACGTTTTTCCATAATTTAGACGTCAAAAGCAATGTTATCATCAATTATAATAGGTTGTGGATCTGATTTTGTTTTAGTAATCAAATCTTTTGTGGAAAATAAATTTTCATATTTTGAAAGGAAATCAATGTATAATTAATGTGGTAAATATTTTTAATTTCAGACACAATTTTAAGTTCAAAACAAATTTTACCAAAATTTTTTGTCATTACCGGAAGTTTCATTTAACACGACCAAACCAAGATTCAATAGTTGGCTACATACACAGAAAACAAAATTGAGAAGTTAAATATCTAAATATTTTTAAATACAAAAATAGCTTTGAGTTCAAAAGAAATATTATCATTAATTATATTAGGTTGTGGATCTGACTTTTTTTTAACGATGAAATTTTTTATCAATGAAGAAAGTATGATTTAACAAGACCTAACGAAAATTCAATGGTAGGCCAGATAAACAGAAAAAAAATGAGTAGTTAAATATTTTTAATTACAGAAAACGTTTTTAAGTTCAAAAGAAATATTATTATTAATTTTATTAGGTAATGGATCCGCTTTTTTTTTAAACAATTAATTTGTTTATCGTTACACTTCTTTTGAACTTAAAACTATATTTCTAATCAAAAATAAACTCCCGATAACGATGAAAAAAATTGAATTGTTAAAAAAGTCAAATGCATAACTTTATAAAATTAGTTTTTTTAAACTTATAATTATTTTCGCAATTAAAATGTTTAAATATTTACCCCATTAATTATTCATTGATTTCCTTTGAAAATATAAAAAGTTATTTTCCTCTGATAATTTTATTATTAAAAAACAGTCAGATCCACAACCAAATAAAATTAATGATAATATTTCTTTTGAACTGAAAACTATTTTTCTAATCAAAAGTCAAATTCCTGGTAACGATAAAAAATGTTATTACTAAAAAAAAATTAACGCTTAACTTTGTAAAATTTCTTTTGAATTAAAACTATTTCTGCTATTAAAAATGCTTAAATATTTACCCCATTAATTATTCATTGATTTCCTTTGTAAATATTAAAATTTTTATTCCTCTAAGGATATAATTAAAAAAAGATACACAACCAAATAAAAATTGATAACATTTCTTTTGAACTTAAAACTATTTTTGTAATCAAAAATAAAGCTTCCGTTAACGATTCCGTTGTGAAAAAAAAGTCAAATACATAACTTTATAAAATAAGTGGTAAAATTTCTTTTGAACTTAAAACTATTTTCGCAATTTAAAATATTTAAATATTTTCCACAATTATTGTTCACTGATTTCCTTTGAAAATATTAAAAATTATTTTCTCTAAAGATTTTATTATTGAAAGAAAAAAGATTTACAACCTAATGAAACGAATGATAATATTGCTTTTGAACTTAAAACTATTTTTATGATCGAAAGTCAAATTCCCAGTAACCAGTAACTATAAAAAAAATATATTGTTAAAAAAAACCAAATGGCATACCTTTATAAAATTAGTGATAAAATTTCTTTTGAGCTTAAAACTATTTTCTCAATTAAAAATATTTAAATAAAAATAATTATTCCATTATTCATTGATTTCTTTTCACAATATAAAAGTTCTTTCTCTAAAAAGATTCAATTATTTAAAAAAAGGTCTGGACCACAACCTAATAAAACATGATAATATTTCTTATGAACTTAAAACTATTTTTGTAATCAAAAATCAAGCTTCCGTTAACAATAAAAAAAAAAAAAAAATTGTGAAAAAAAAAGTCAAACGCATAACTTTATAAAATAAGTGGTAAAATTTTTTTGAACTATTTTCGCAATTTAAAATATTTAAATATTTACCTCAATTATTATTCATTGATTTCCTTTGAAAATATTAAGATTTCTTTTTCTCTAATTATTTAAATATTTAAAAAAAAGTCAGATCCATAACCTAACAAAATAAATGATAATATTTCTTTTGAACTTAAAACCGTTTTTGCAATCAAAAATAAACTTCCGTTAGTTATTAAAAAATTTTATTGTTGAAAGAAGTTTAATTCATAACTTTATAAAATTAGTGGTAAAATTTCTTTTGAACTTAAAACTATTTTCGCACCTAAAAATCTAAACATATTTACCCCATTAATTACTCATTGATTTCCTTTCAAAATTTTAAAATATCCTCTAAAGTTTTTGTTATTAAAAAGAGATCCACAACCTTATCAAATTAATGATAATATTTCACTTCAACTTAAAACTATTTTTATAATCAAAAATCATCTCTCGGTAACGATAAAAAAATGTTTTAGTAAAAAAAGTCAAATGCATAACTTTATAAAATTAATGATAAAATTCCTTTTGAACTTAAAACTATTTTTGCAATAAAAAATATTTAAATATTTACCCCATTAATTATTCATTGATTTCCTTTGAAAATATTAAAATTTCTATTCTCTAAATTTTTTTCAGAGGCAAACTTTTTTGCGAATTTCGCGACATGGTTTTTACTTAAAATTATCTTCCGGGTTTTTAATGTAAAAAAAGAAAACGAAAGAATGTAAAAAGTAATGCAAAACACTTTCAAAATTAGTAATGATATTTCTTTAAACTTAAAATTATTTTCGCAATTAAAAATATTTAACTATTCGACTTTAGTTTCTCTGTATTTAGCCAACCATTGAATTTTGGTTCGGATGTGCTAAATCACACTTCAGGTAAAGATAAATCAGTTCATTGTTTTTTTAAAAAAGTGAGATCCACAATCTAATAAAATTATTAATAATATTTCTTATGAACTTAAAACTATTTTTGTAATTAAAAAACAACTTTCGTTAACGATAAAAAGAAATTCATACTATCAAAAAAAGTCAAATGCATAACTTTATAAAATTAATGGTGAAATTTCTTTTGAACTTAAAACTATTTCTGCAATTAAAAATATTTAAATCTTTACCCCATTAATTATTCATTGATTTCCTTTGAATATATTAAAATTTCTACTCTCCCGACATTTTTTCAAAAGCAAACTTTTTGCGAATTCCGCGACGTGGTTCTTACTTAAGGTAATCTTCCGGCTTTTTAATGTTGAAAAATTTCCTTCACAACGAAGAATTTAATGAGCATGTATTCCTGCGCTCATTATCAAGGCATAACGAAGGAGCCCGGCACGCAGCGCCTAATTATATTTCTTCAATGGAAAGCCCTAATGAAGGCTTTTCCTCCTCTTTTAGTAACTTCACTGCAAGTTTTTGTATTGATATTTCACAAAGGAGATTTTTTTTATTAATAAAAACATGCCATTTTTGAAAATTCAGTTTTATTTATGATCGAAGGAACACATGTAGGACATCTACTCTGATTATATGTGACCATCGCGATGTTTTCTTTAATCAAAACATTTTCATGAACAAAAACACTAAGAACTAGTTCGAAAGTTTTTTTAATGCTTAAAGTTTGTGCAATAATAATCATTTTTTTTAATATTGAATTATTATATAAAAAAAGGAACATTGCAATTTAAATCAAAATGTCGTCTCGCAACAATGTTAGATTTTTGTGTTAGCATTGATGTTTTAACGCTAAACTTCTGTTCTTGCCCTTTTCATAATACTTTTAGACTTTTTTTTTCTTATTATGTTTTTTTAACTTGTCTTCTTATTAATTATTTCTTTATTTTTTTTTAATATTAAAATGTATAAAAAATTAGTTAT
>JAXGGA010014505.1:0-31913 GCA_038373865.1 Uloborus plumipes
CAATACTTTTAAAACATCTAGCCAGAATATTTCATTAAAGACATTAAAACAGACAACTTTAGACACAACTTTAAAATAAAACTTCAAAAGATTGTTCTATCTTTTTCGCGCACTGCATGTGCGTAATGTCAGTGTCTACTTTTTCTTTTTTCATTTCTAGTATTGGTAAGAAGAAAAAAGAAAACGCAAAAATTCTTTGAGAATTACATTTTTTAAAAAAATAATCAACGACTTGCTTATTACTCTCATTGGACCACAGATGATTTCTTTTGACTTTTGACTACATGCATCGGCTGCCATTACCTTCCACCTGCCCCTGTAGGTGCGATATTGCTCCTCTGATCCTGATAACCCGCTCCTTCAGGGTGGTAGTGTTCAAGTTCTAAACGCACACTCCAACGACACGTGCACACGCTTACACCAACACGCCTGCGCACACACACCTCTACGCGCAGATCAAAATTCGTGGTTCCAAACATCATAATTTGAATCCAAGGTGTCAAAATTCACATTTTTTTAAATGTTTAGGTGTAAAATAAAAATATCTTTTGGGAAATGATTTCACGCATTTTAAGGAAACAGCTTGTAGCTTATTATGTAAATTTATACATATATTTATAAAATTATACGTTATTGAAAAGCTTAAAACGAGAATGTAAATTTTGTTTCTTTGAAATGAGCTAAAATATTCAAAGGTATAAAGTGTTTTTCCTAATTACTTCCCGAACTGATATACCATCTAATCTAAAATGTAAAAAAAAAATATATATTTTCTTAAATTTGCTTGCAAAAACAATTTCATTTAAATTATGTCAGTCTGTTTTGATGGATAAATTAATCCTCTGAGAACGTGAAAATGTATTCAGGTGAAAAAAATCAACACCATAACATACTCATGTAGCCAAATATATTGTCCTTCATTTTCTTTCAGCTCCCATGTAATTACTCCTTTGAGAGCTTTTAAAGACTTAAAATAAATTTAATGCCACGAAAAAAAATTCTAGATTAATTTTGTTCCGTTTACCATATTTTTCAGACGGATCTCCTTTTTTTTCAATGCATAAATAAAATGACTTAATGCTTTTCTCAATTTACGATTCTCTGAACTATAGATTGTTATAGTGTTTTTTGGAATAACCATTACTTTTGAAGCTTGCATTATGCTTTTAAAACAGCTACTTGGAGAAAGAGTTTCAGGAAACAGCCTTACAACAGCTTTTCTTTCTAATGCTGTTATAAAATCTATTGGAGTCTCTTTACTTCAAAATCTTATTAACTATTCGCTTGTTTTAATAAAAACCTACTAAAAGGGAAAAAATTTTTCCCTCGACAGCTTAATAACTTAAGCTCAGTACAAATATTATTTGATTTATTCACAGGCTTAAACTATTTAGTTATAAAGCGATTTGATTTATGTTGTGTAAATAACAGTTTGCATAGAACTATTACCATCTGTATTTTTGCGCCAACTGTATTGTATAACTGTATATTACTTCCGTGTATAACCGGTTTTTTAGGAATTCATCTGAGTGTTTTCTAAAACTATACAAGTACTTGCCTTGACTGCAACTCAAATTGTCTTGTTGCTGATTTTTGCTTCGGATGTTTTGTCGCGCATTTTTTTTTCTTTTGTTATGTCTGTTGTGAAAATAATACCTGTATTTTGGAGCGTTATTATTTATAAAAATGACAGGTATACCTCCCCATACAAATTCCAGACATAATTTGCTATTTTTCTCCTTTTTCAGTATCTTATCGAAATTTTAATGAATAAAATTTTTATTGCACCTGCAAAACAATGATTTGTTTATTTGGTAAAGTATATGCATGTATACAAAATTTCATGCAATATTAAAAAGTATTTTTTTAAATACGTTATGTTGAACTCAACGTAGTATCTGAGTGAAAATAAACATTTCGAGAGTCAACCAGCAGAAACACCCAGTCATATTACACCCACGGCTCTCTTTTGAGCTAACTCTACCATTGCTAATACAATTTGACTGCAATTCAGTCATAGTTCAGTAAATATGCAAACAATCTAGTCGTTTGAATTCTTATTCGGGAATGTAAACATTTACTCAATGATGAGTGCATTTTACCTTTTGACGAGCGTTTACGTAGAAATGAATTTATTGTATTCGCATTAAAATGCGAAATTTTAACTATATTGTTAGTTAAAGGAATGAAAGGTCAGACGCGACAGGTATTGTCATTTTTCACTTACTACTGACAAAAATTAGATCGATAAATGAAGCATATACACTGTCAAAAATGAATGTTGTTTTAACAGTATAATACAGCTAATTTTATAGTAATAAACTGTACGAATCGCTAACTTTACTGTAGTAAACTGTAAAATTGCTAATTTAACAGTTAATTACCGTGCCTTTTACAGTTTTAAACTGGAACCTCTGCTGCCAGTATTATACTGTTGTTTTTTTTACAATACAATACAGCTAACTTTTAAGGCAATAAGCTAAAATTGCTAGTTTTACAGTTTATTACTGTGCATTAAACAGTTTTAAATTGGGTCATCGGCTGCCAGTATTATACTCTAAAAACAACAGTTCATTTTTTGCAGTGTATGGGTGTGAGCATTGAACATTCTGAAAAATACGCACCGAAAAAGGAAACAGTAAAGTCTAGGCTGCAATTAAGACAGGAAGAACCCTAGCAGCATAATCTCATCGGCAGATGATCGGCCATTCATCGAAACCGGATGAAATTCTCATCGGTCGATGATCGAATTCGATGATTTCTCATCGGAAATTGCTCCAATATGTCTCATCGGCCAAACAGAATCCGAGCAGCAAAATCAGATGAGTTTTGCTCGAAATACGATGAGATTTGGAACAATTTACGAGCAGTCCCTTGCCGATGAATTTAGGATCAACTTTGGATGCTCGGCTTATTTTCATCGGGAAAGTTGATGGGAAGGATATCGCTATCCGATGAAAAGTAGATCATCAAAAACCGTGCTCGCATACTGATCGGAACGATGTCATCGTGCGTTACGGGATCAGTTTACGAGGAGTTCGATGATCGGCCGAGCAAAATCCGATGAGTTGATGTTACTTGGGAAGTGTTCGCTACTCGACTGTGGTCAAGTGTGCGGGCATATAGGTACTGCGGTACCATGAACTGGAACTTTTTCCAAAACTCAGGACTAGTCATCATGTAAATTTGTAAATAGTAATCTAATATAATAAATATCTTAATTCGTTTAAAGTTTAAATGATTGCGTTCTCCGCACTATATCGAAAAAAACGTTACATTACGTTCTTGTTCGGGAATGTTCCCTTGGAAGAACAAGAGCCAAAAACTAATCAGGGATGAATCCTCTATTGGTACATGTCTGTACCAAAAGTTATCCAGTAAGGTTTTAGATACAGTCACCGCAAAAAATCGGTCACGCAAATACACCTTTCAAAAAATAATGTAACGGTAAAATTGAACTCAGCACATGTCAGAACGTGTAAATTAATCAAATTGACCCTCTTTCACTGATCAAATGCTTTCTTCTACGTCTTATATGTAGTAGAAAATAAGAATTCTTCTATTATTAAATAATATGGACTTTCTTTCCCTCATGTAAGAAATTTTAACTAAAAGAAAATTTCAAAAATTGTATGTCTGTTTCACTCATTTCATTTTTCATCTTCTTTTTTAACCTTAAAATTTGCTTTTCGATATCAATTACCGTGGCTTGGGTTGTTAATCGTTTCGTTTTTAAGTTGGTAGTTAGCGAGTCAAGTGAAATTAGCTAACGTAAATAAATAACGTACGTTTATTTTAAAACTTTTTATTTCTTGAAAAACGCTTGAGTTACAGGTTACAAGTCAAGAAGGCAAAACAATTTAGTATTTTGAAAAAAAAAATAGTCCGTACCGTCGTTAACACACGCATTTATTTAAAGCAGTTGAAGGGGCAAGTAGATAAAGGTGATATGTGACAATTTTGGAAAAACATACTTTTTACCATGGATGAAGGTAATAAGGTAACATTTATTTTTTTGAAAGCTTTTTCTACAAATTTAAAAAATTGTCACATATCACTTTTATTCACTTGCCCCTTCAATTGTGCTTGTGAATTAACACAATTGAATACACACTAATTTGAATTTGTGCAAATCGGCGAAAATCAAATGTCACATATCACCTTTATCCACTTGCCCCTTCAATTAACAAACGTTCCTTAATTTGGTGTAAAAAGCCTTCTCGTATGTTTTAATTTTTGGTACCAACTGTATGAATTTTGGACCTTCTACATTTTGGACTAGCGACATTTTGGACCAGCGACATTTTGGACGGCGACATTTTGGCTCGGCGACAATTTGGACTGGTGATATTTTGTCTGACGACATTCGGGACGATCGACATTTTCGGCTATCGCGACATTTTTTCCAGCGATCTTTCGGTCGCGGGTTTTTGGGCGTATGCCAGGTATTTCGTGTTTCAAATTAAGTCTGCTAGAATTTTCAGTTTATTTCTCTCTTTGTGTGGGAGGAGGGTTTTTTTTTTTAATTTAATGAAGTGCTTCTATAATTTTACAAACAATCATTTAAGATATTTTTAATGCAGTATAACGCAAGTTTAAATGTCAAATGAGCATTAAATATACAGGGTGCGGCAGAGAAACTTGCTGATTTTAATTGGATGTTGATTAGCAATGAACAGTCATAAAGGAGTGGCGAGAGTTGCATTTTAAAGAAGAGGTCCTGAAGTTTTGTTATTTTACAACTTATTTGTAGCCATGCGTTGAACAAAGGAGCAACGAACATCGCCGCCGAGTATTACTTTTCAAATAATCTTTCGGTGGTCGCCACTCAACGTGCCTTCCGAATTCAGTTCAAAATTCATCCCGAGGGTCTCATTCCTGGCCGGGAATCGACTGTGTTGTAGGTGCAAAACATTCAAGGAAAGTGGGAGTGTGGCAAGAAAAGGCCCAAGACGTCAACGGATTTCCAAAGCTCCAGAAAAAGCCGAGAAAGTGAGAGAGTCGGTTTTGCGCTCTCCCTGGCGTTCGATGCGTTAACACGCTGCTGCTGTGGGGATTTCTGATTGCACACTGAGACGAATTCTTCGCAACGAACTTCAGTTTCATCCCTAAAAACTTGCTGAAGTTTAACAGTTGAGTGATAACGTCTCCTTGAGAGGAGACGTACCGTTGCCGGCGCGCTGCCCCGATTTGACATCCTGCGACTATTTTTTTGTGGGTGTATCTCAAATCGATAGTTTACAACGACAAGCCCGGGACCCTGCAACATGTGAAGAACAACATCCGGCTAGCTATCGCCAACATCCCAGTTGATTTGCTCGAAAGAGTGGAAAAAAATTCAAATCTAGGGTAGATTAGTGCATCATTTATGGGGGGTGCCGTTTGCCCGATGTAATTTTTAAATCTAGTTAAAATAAAAATTCAGTATGGGTGCATTATCTCATAAAAGAAATAAACTGATGCATGAAGTACTTCTTCTTTTATTGACTTTTCAAATCAGCAAGTTTCTCGGCACACCCTGTATATTATCTTTAAAAATTACGTATCTAACCACAAGCGTTCTTTAAAAATAGAGAGGAAAATAGCGGTGTTTTGAAATTGCACGTTTTGATGTAAAGACATTACTCCTTTCTTATTTTCACGATAGTCGTTATTTTAATGGCACAATAATTATGAAAAAATAATAAAAACAAATAGCAGAGGCTGATTTTCTGCAACTTCTCCTAGTTTATGAAGACGTTTAGAAATCGACACTGAATTTATCGATATAGCATATAAGAGAAAAAATAGTTTCCATTTCCTTCCGAAATATTTTATTCATGGGTTGTGAGTCAAATATTACCTGTCACTGTATTTAAATCTATGTGCTGTATCAATTTTAATGTTTCTTGGCGGAAGAAAACATGTATTTATTTCTTTTGCTTTTCTTCTTCCAATTCATTTTCTTCTACATTGAAATGGAGTAAAGATTTTTATGAGCTTTCGTTCTTTTTTTTTTAATGCAAAATCCACTTTATAGCTTCATTAGTTCAATGGTTCATTTATTTACTTATCTATTGGTTTGTACGCTGCAGAAAGTGAATGAAAACGAACTGAAAATCATTAATAAGGAAATACCTCATAGCATACTCAGCTAGTTGCTGAAAGTGGAAAATATTCCCTGAAAGAAGGATGAGATTTTGGGGAATGCTTTTTAATCAAACCTAAAAATGTCCTTGTTTTACATGCATTATCTGCAGAACGCTGTCAAAGCAAAAGTGATCGCATCTTTCGGGCCACAGCTACACTGTAACAAATTAATGTTGTTTTTACAGTATAATAAAGTTATTTTTATAATAATAAACTAAAAATTGCTAATTTAGCAGCACTGAACTGTAAAATTACACATTTTACAGTTTATTACAGTGCATTTTACAGTTTTAAACTGGAACCTCTGCTGCCAGTATTATACTGTTGTTTTTACAGTATAAAACAGCCAAATTTTACGGCAATAAACTGTAAAATTTCTAACTTTACAGTAAGAAACTGTAAAATTGCTAGTTCTACAGTTAAGTACTGTGCATTTTGCAGTTTTAAATTGGAACCTCGGCTGCCAGTATTATACTGTAAAAACAAGTTCATTCTTGCAGTATATTTGTTAAAAATAAATAAATTACTTTAAAAAATATTTATGATTTCAAAGGAACAGTCTTCTGTGTGACAAATTGTTTCAGATTTACTTTGATCCCATTTGATAAATAAGGTAGTTTAGCCGCAAAGCAGAAAGAAATGGCTCTTAAGCGAAGTACGGTGTTTTGAAAAACATAATACGTTCTCTATTTTTAAATTGAAAATACTTTCCGTGGAAAATGTCTCATTGCGTACTTTTAGTAAAACTCCTGGCTAACATTGACATTCCTTTCTGACTTATTCTCCTTCGCTCCAGCTGGAAAAAAGCATTTTGTCCAAAAGTTTATGATCTTGCTGTTTATCTTGTATCACGATGATTTTCTCTCATTATTTTATTGTTATTTTTTTATTTATATATTTATTTATTTGTTTTATTTTTGTGGAGATTGTACGACTGAAAAAAAAATAGCAGCATTCTGTGCCCAAGTATTATTTCAATATACTATTACATTATTCAAGTAAAATACCATCTCCGAGGCTTTTTTAGTACTACTAGCATTTTTTAAAATCTTATACTGCTTCAAACATTTGTAAGAAACAGCAAGATTCGTCCTAGAAAAACAGAAATGTGTGAAGAAATTTTCATACTCCAGCTTTATGAAGCATATCCCTATGTAAAGCTACAAGATTAACTCTATGTAGTATTGTACCGATTTTTAGCCCTTAACGAATTTGTAAGTTCCAAGGTATGTAGGTCAATTTTCTGTTATTAAACTAATTATTCGTCTGATGTTTTGAAAAATGTAAGAGTCAGTTTTTTAATTTGACTATGGTCCAAAAACAGGCTGATTAGAGCCCTCTTTTTTTTTTTTTTTTTTTTTTTCTTTTTTCTTTTTTCTTTTTTTTTTTTCTTTTTTTTTTTTTTTTTGTAGAAAGTTGTATCCGTGGTCGAAAAACTCTTTGAAAGAAGAAAAATAGATTGTTAACTAATGGGCAATTTTTGGGGATCTCTTTTTGTAAGCAACATGTATAGTGTGGCTCTGGTAAGTTTACCATGACCTTGACATTGATTACTTCTTTTTGGGGAGAGAACAATAACTCCGAATTGGGTCAACTTCATAGTAGTTTCCGAAAGTATTTCGACTCAAATTCACGCTCATATCATGTCCCTTCTTCTTTGATCCCCCCTCCAAACAAAAGTAAACATTCTCAAGGTTACAGCTCAAGTTATCAGAGTCATACTCCGATTGAACTGCAATAAAAATAGTTGGGGAGTAGAACATATATACAGGGTGTCCACTCCAATCGTGGACCAATAGCTAATTTCTAAACCGTTAGAGATAAGCATATAGTTTATTTAGGAAAAAATCTCCAAATTACGAAAGGAATTTTGGGTCTATTCAATGTTTTTCAAAAAATCAAATTTTGAAAGAGTTACGAAATTTAAATTTTTATACAGCCCCCCAGTCCTATCAATCATATTTAGTAAAACATTCTTGACACTGTAACGTTTAAAACTAAAAAAAAATCACTCTTCTACCACAAAAATTGACCGAGTTATGACGTTTTGAAAAATCAAGATTTTGAAGGATTTCGCATACGGTCCCTTAAGCGATCTCTCGATGACGTCATGAAATAATGCAAAATCTTGATTTTTCAAAACGTCATAACTCGGTCAATTTTTGTGGTAGAAGAGTGATTTTTTTTTAGTTTTAAACGTTACAGTGTCAAGAATGTTTTACTAAATATGATTGATAGGACTGGGAGGCTGTATAAAAATTTAAATTTCGTAACTCTTTCAAAATTTGATTTTTTGAAAAACATTGAATAGACCCAAAATTCCTTTCGTAATTTGGAGATTTTTTCCTAAATAAACTATATGCTTATCTCTAACGGTTTAGAAATTAGCTATTGGTCCACGATTGGAGTGGACACCCTGTATATTAAACAATTACAGTATCTCAACCATGAAATGGTTTGTGTGTAAGTGGAAAAAAATGTGTCCAGTAGTTAATAATTAATTGCTAAAAGTGTTGCATGCCAATAGCAGAATTGTACGATTTTCTTTTTCTTCCCTTTAAGCGGACGAAACTGATGTGAATTTCCAAGAGGAGATTATACGATTTTTGAATACTAATAGTAGAAAAAAAATATTTTATCTATGTTTAAGAACTGGATATACTTTTATGAAATGCAGTTCTGATTTTCAAGAGCGTTTGTTATTTTTTTTTGTACGCTAAATTAGAAAACACTTTTTTAAATTATAACGAAACTAGGAAATATGTATAAAGCGGATTCTGAAAAAAGTTTGAAAAAAAAAAGGATGAAACAAAAATTAGCCTAAGGATTACAAAATTTCTCCTGTCACATTTTACCGGACTTAATACTTAATCCTATGCTAATAAATAACTAAAACAAATTCTGAAGAACTATGCTAGTATCTGAAAACCAAGATTCCTCACACACACATGGAATCAAAAAGCCATTAAAAACCAAAACTTTTCCCATAACATCAAATGGAAACGAAAAATTACGAAGCACAAATGACTTGAAAGGATTTGAAGTTGAACTGAAATTCTTTCCCATCTGATTCTCGGATCTGATTGCTCTCAACTGTTGGAACCGTTTTAAAGCCGCAAAAGTAAATGTCAATTTAGTTCCATGGAAGATTATGTTCTTTTTGAATCAAAATACCAAATTCCACAAAGCAGAAAAGTTATTGAATTTTTATATGAATTACTTTCGATTGCTTTCAAAGCAAAAAAAAAAAAAAACTGTTTGGTATTGTGAATTTAAAATATATATATATATATATATATACTATATATATATATATATATATATATATATATATTATATATATATATATATATATTATATATATATATATATATATATATATATATATATATATATTGAAGCATGCAAATAAAATGAAAAGATGAAAACCAAAATACAAAAGCGAACCAAAGTACAGCATTTCATCAGGGGGAAAACCATACTTTGGCTCGAAAAGGCTCTTTCTATATAACATGTGGGAGGGTCCCAAAAACATGTTATCTCCCCCGAGAGCCTTGAAAGAAACCAAGAAAACACAGAAAACTCACCTTCAAACGGAAGGAACAAGGAATGTAAAAAAGCCACCTGAACAAATCCCGAAGACAAAAACATCTGAGTGATACTGAAAACTAAGCATGCAGCAGGTAGGAAATAAAAGTTACGGTTACAGTATATTGACCGGACACAGCCCAGCTTTTTTTAGATAATTAGAATAAAAAGATGACGGAACATTATTGTATTGAAGTGCAGATTTCAAAAGAGTAATGTTTTTTTGAATGTAGTTATTTTTGTTACAAATATTTTTAATCCTGCAGATTTCATTAATCAGGGTATTGCGAAAAACTTTGATAGAGATGTTTGATTCCCAAGTAATCAGTCTATTAACGTGAAAATTAAAAGAATGTCTTTTATCATAAAGGTCAATATTCAAATCATTTTCTGTAATAGAGATGTGCAAATCTAGAAAATCTGTTTGTTTAATATTATCATTAGTGTGAACGAGATCAAGATCTGTAGGATATATATTTTTAGAATCGTTATAAAAGGAATGATAGTTGAAAATAATTAGGTCGTCAATATACCTGAATGCCTTAGGGATTGTATAAGTGTAGTTTCTTTCAAAGTAGTGAAGGTATAGATTAGCTAAAACGGAAGAAAAATTGGAACCTTGTGGGATACCCTTAATTTGTAAAAAACAATGCTCGCCGTTAAATATGTAGTTATTGAAAATGCAAAAATTTATTAAATTAAGCCAAAGAGTTTCATTAATGCCAAGTGAGATGCTGCAGTCGTACAATAAGACAGAAGAACATCTTTAGGCTGTATAATGAATACTGAAAAAAAGCTAGCCTTGTCACTTTCAATACATACTGAAACCGTAACTTTTTATTTCTACTGCTCATGCATAGTTTCCAGTATCACTCAGATGTTTTTGTCTTCGGATATGTTCAAGTGCTTTTTACATTCCTAGTTCCTTCCTTTGAAGGTGAGTTTTCTGTGTTTTCTTGGTTTCTTTCAAGGCTCTCGGGGGAGATAACATGTTTTTGGGAGCCTCCCACATGTTATATAGAAAGAGCTTTTTCGAACCACAGCGTGGTCTTCCCTCTGATGAAATTCTGCGCTTTGGTTCGCTTTTGTATTTTGGTTTTCATCTTTTCATTTTATTTGCCTGTTTCAATATTATTGTGCTGTTTTGTTTCTAGCGGCTTTGCGCTGACAGTTCAGTACAGGCTTTGATGTTCATGTATTTCCATGTATTTTTATGTCTTTTGGGATTTTAACTTCCCCCCTTTTTTAATTGTATGTATTTCTGTATTCTGTATTTATATATATATATATATATATATATATATATATATATATATATATATTATATATATATATATATATATATATATATATATATATATATATATATATATATTATATATATATATATATTATATATATTTCTTTTGTTATAAGCAGTTTAAGAAGATTTCTTCCACCAACTCAGTTTCCTACTCCATGCTGATGAGTGTATAATAAGCACGAAACTGCAGTCCATGGATAGAATAACCGAGTTGACGGTGTATTGCATATTTATTTTGTTGTCTTTTTCGTATATACCGATGTGTTTGCCATTTTTCCCAAAGTAAAGAAAGCATTGTATCCGAGGGAAAAAAAACTCAAATTTCAATCTCATCCATATAATCTCCGAAAGGCACAGCTCCCTTTAAAGGATTCTTAATCCTATAAGAAATTAAAACACTAACCGACGATTCTTTCCTTGCTAGGTGAAAAACTCTACGATGAGAAATATAGGAAATTTTCGTCAGTTTCATGAAAAGTTAAATCGATGCATTTTTCTCGAAGTGTATTTGTTAAATACGACGAAACTTAGTTAGTCCTGCCACTGAAAAGTGTATTTACTCTTTTTAGGTGCTAAAACCATATTTTTAATGAAAGATGAAAAGTTTACTGAAAAGTTAAAATCATATTTTCAATGAAAGATGAAAAGTTTACTGAAAAGTTAAAATCATATTTTCAATGAAAGATGAAAAGTTTACTTTGAGCGTTTTCGCAAAAATAAATTTAAAATAGAAATATTTCGCACAAAAAGTATTTACTTAAAACTTCATAAGTGTCTGTGGTATATTTTCTTCTGATTTAGAAGTATTAGTTTCTGACGTAACTATGAATTATTTATGTGTAAGAGGATATTTCCTAAGAAGTTTTTCAGAAATATCATTTTTCGTTTTCAATTTGTTTCGCTCTCTTATTGATTTTATATTTATGGCCTGTAGCTTAACTGTCGAAAAAAGCGTAAGGATGAAAAGCTATTTACCTACTTGACCCACCAGGGAACATAACGGAGTAAGTGCAGGTTACACAGAGGAGCGATACTTAAGCGATATTTCCTGAACGGCATACTGCATTAACAGAAATGGGATTGATATAACTGAACGTACTTAACTTTTTCTCAGAAAAATGTGTGGAAGAATATCAAAGTTATTATTTGAAATCCCAACAATTTATCTTTCCTAGATAGAATTATTTGTAAACAAAACATACAGGGTGCTCCGTTTTAATCTGCAATACCTTTATTTTCGTAACCGTTCGTCACAGATGCATACTTCCTATTGCAAAAATGCCCAAAATGTGGAGCAGAGCTAAGATATTAAAAGTTTAAAACAAAAAAACAATGGTCAGAAAATAATTCTAACTTTTCATTCTTACTCCAGGTCCCCAAACGTATGTTTATGAAAAATATCTCGATTGAAAAATAATTTCAACGCAAAAAAAATTTTAAAAAGTGAAAGATTTGCGATTAAATTGCGAAGAGATTTTTGAGTTCTAAATAAGATTGTAATGTATCACCCTTTCAGTAGGACGACCAGTTGTCATTCTACTAAAGTCTTGAGCCATCCCCCTCCCCAATCGGTATTATTGACAGCGATCAGAAGGTTTTCTCGTTATGATGCATAATATGATTTAATTAATTTTATTAAGCGTAATGAACGATTAACTGAACTTTTATAGTAACTAATTAAATCACGTCATCACTCATTCATTCATGTAGAAAAAAATATTATTGAGTAGTTTAATTAGCAGAGACTGGATAGGAGCGAGCGATCAAAAACCAACCCACCGTGAATGCGGGTAACTGGTAGTCACACCTTAGAATTTTTCTACTCGTTTCTCAACATTTTTTTTACTGTTCCTATTCCTGAGCTGGGGTTGCCTTTTCACATAGTAAGACTACCCTTAATTTAATGTTTAATAGTTTTCTTTTTATTTATTCAGAGTGGCTCTTACTAATCTTACCTTTGCCTCAAGGTAGTTTTACCTATTTAAAATTTTTGCATGACTAATTAGCTTTAGTTATTAAAAGAAAGACTTGGATTTTAAATGTCACTTAAAGATAGCTATTATATTAAGTAATCACAATTAATTATCGGCGAAAGTAGTTCTCAAATCATTAAACACTAAAAGATGTAACTTTTTATTACAATAAAACATTATTAAATACATTTAAAGTAAAGGTTACAAAGTAATGCCTATTTTATTACACAAAAGTTTAATTTTCAGACTGCCGGTGTAGCTCTACTTGAAATTAAGTGCACCCACAATTTTATTAGTGTATGTTAAACCATTTTTGCACTAATTAAAGGGTCACATTACCTCAAAAATGACCAAACGACCAAAACATTTTTATTGCGTATTCTAAGTTGAAAAAATATTTCAAACACACGAAACAAAGTTCATGGATTTAGCTCAAATACTTAAAAATTAATGATTGACTTTATGACTTTATACCAATCACGCTATGTATTCTAATTGAGAAGCAAAACATTCAAAACTGATAAGCTTCTCCTAATGCCGAAATACAATATAAACCCCAATTTATTTCTCACAAAAAAATTATGAGTTAACCACAAAATCCAAAGAAATGCTTGGAATGTTTATTCATTTCAAAACAGAGCTTTTTGACTAAATACTTCGAATATTAATTTAGTATTTATGGTGTTTAAAATGTATTTTTCACCATTTTTCCATTACTTTCCATTAGAGAAATGAATTAGTACTAAATCATAGCAGCAGGAACGGAAATCGATAAATCGGATTTCAATCACGTATTTCATTTTTTTTTCCTTTTTATACTGAAGCGGTTTTTTTTTTTTAAATAACTGATACAGTTATAGAAAAGCAATTCGAAGTTATCCATTAGTTCGCAGTTATGTGTTTGGCCCATAAAAGAATTTCTAAAAGTGATCGAATGTGTTGACTTAGTTTCCTTCGACTAGTGACTATGAGCGATAAGAAATGAAAATTAATGTCTCCCAACCAGGGAATGAAAAATATTTAAGAGTAAATTCGACCAACTGAATATTTTTTGATAATTTGCTGAAATATTGTGTTTGGATTGGAAAATTTTAAAATGAAAGCATATTAACCTGTATTTATTCTCCAAAATCTTTTGGTTATTTTCCAAAATCGTAACAAGATCGTGTTTGGGCAGAATAATACAAACATTGCTTGATCCACAGGTTTTTTTTAATAGTTAGATTTTTTTATTGAATGTATTTGTATTGTTGCAAAAAGATGAACTCATTATTTTTTTCATAAAATATTTTTAATAGACAGAAATCACCTTGTATATTTGAATTCCTTCCTTAAATTTACTTAACTTATTTGAAAATTGTACATTAATATTCAACTAATTAAATTTGTAAAATAAAATTATGCATACTCAGAGGTATGGAAGGACATCATTTGCTTAATTGTTTAAATAATCAAGATACATTCTTTTTAAGATTTTCCTAAAGTTTTTCATGCCACTCTCCCGACCTATGAATGATTTAAATTGTTACACAAAAAAAAAAAAAAAAAAGGGGAATTTTGGATCTGCTGAAAAACAGCACCATGTTCATGGGATTCCTAGTGTTTTGTAATTATGAGTTGAATGGTGGTCTCATTATAGTTTTGAAAGTCAAAACTGGGGTGGGTAATCTTTTTTCTGTCTCTTTTTGACAATATTTCTTTTTATGTATATATATATAGAGAGAGAAATTGTTCTTGTTATGTGTAAACAAAATAATCTTACATATAGTCCTGAGCTTTGGTAACAGGCTTTGTGGTCGTAAAATGTCACTCTTCTAGAATTTTAGGGCATCTAAAATATAACAAAATTGAGGAGGGTTTTTTCTGAAGCTATTGATAAATACTCGAAATGTCCTAAGAAAATGTGATTAAGCGCTAGAAAAATCCCTTGTCCCATAAATATGTTTAAAAAGTAATTTGTGCTAACTCTTTTCCTTCATCTCACTAGAAATTACCAACTTTACTGATAGCTTAAAGGTGTTTTCGTTTTTTTTTCTCTCAAAAAATGATATATGAATTATTGCTTTCCTTTCCTCATAACAGACAAAAACGAAAATTCCTTAACGCAGCAGGAAGTTAAGTTTTTCAAATAATGCTAGATAAAAATATGATCTTTAAATACAGGTACAAGCACCAACAGAAAAAAATATATCAAGCAATCCAAGTCGATGAAATATTTTACACAAAAGATTGACAAAACATGTAAGAATAGCTCGAAGTACTGCTCAGAAAATCTAAACAAAGCGATAGTCAATAAAGTGCGAGCTATAAAGTCAGGACAATGAAACTCATTAATTGCGCGTAGACGGTTGACAATTAACCAAGCTAGTCAAATGAATTTGCGATTCATAGATCAGGCGTTCTACTAATGTTCTGGAACGAAAAAAATTCGAAACACGTCAATGCAGAGCAATAATAAAAATGCGCTGCAGTAATAATAATGATAATAATAATAAGTGATAAATAACACTAAAACAATAAATAAATAAAACCTGGCACCATTCTTGCTGATTCGTATGTAAAATAAAGCCGTAAATCCAAATATGAACATTGCCCCCCCCCCCCTTCATGACTTTTTAAGTTATCACATTATTTACTTATTATACCACTCTAATTACCACTGTGCCTGCCCTGGTGATAGTTTAATTGGAATTGTGGACTGAGGTTAAATAGGATATCAACGAGCGACCAAGCTCGCCGTGGGATACGTACAGCTTACGACACATTTAGCATTAATTGACCCTTCATAATTTGAAAATTTTACAGGCAACAATTTAGTAACGTTTGAAGAAACATTAATAAAGAACCGATAGAAACAAATAAAATGATAAATAATACTTGCACGGTAAAAACAAATGCCCCCTATCATGCCAAAATCTAGTTTTCTTTTTCTTTCTTTTTTCTTTTGAGCAATCACTATTGCTATTTAATCTCAATAAACCGTATTTGCCGTTGTACCCGGAGCCGCTGCACTACAAAAAGCAAAGTGTTGTTTTTACAGTATAATAACGGCAGCAGAGATTCCAGTTTAAAACTAAATTAGACAGTAATAACCTGTAAACTCAGCAATTTTACGGTGTATTACTATAAAGCAACAATTTTACAGTTTATTACCACAAAATCAGATGTATTATACTATAAAAATAACAGTATAATATTAGCATCAGAGGTTTCAGTTTAAAACTGTAAAATGCACAGTAATAAACTGTAAAATTCGCAATTTTACAGTTTACACTGTACAGCAGCAACTTTAATGTTTATTACTGTAAAATGAGCAATTTACAATTTATCACCGTAAAATTAGAAATTTTTACAGTTTGTTACAATAAAATTAGCTGTATTATACTGTAAAAACAACATCTATTTTTTACAGTGTGGGAGCTCTGGGTTAATCACGTGGTTTAGGTTAACCTCTGGTCATCGATTTCTATTTCTCCTGGTAGTGGTGTTCCCAATGTCCATGTCACACACACACACACACACACACACACACACACACACACACACACACACACACACACACACACACACACACACACACACAAATGCCTACAGACATCCTCATGTTCATCTACTCACGCACGCCAACAAACACATTCCTAAGAACACACACGCCCACATACACAATCCCACACACACATGCCTACAAGACACATGTACTTGCACATGTCCAACTACACGCCAACAAACACACAAGTGTACATACACTCAAGTACGTCAACACACACTAGCACATATACAGCTATTGCATTTTGCGATTACGAAAAACATAATTTGAATTCAAGATACCGAAATTAAAATTTGTTCTTTTTTTATCTACTTATATTAAAAACTGAGTATCTTTCTCACTATCTTTCTTTCTAACTATCTTTCTAACTATCTTTCTATCTTTCTATGTCACGCTTCTTTCTCCTGAACGCCAATGAACTGAAAGTCGAACCAGGTACCGATAGATAGGTAATTTTTCAAGCTTCTTTAGTTTCAATTGATATAATTATACGATTTTAATTAGCGAAGATATCAATTAATAAGTAGTCAAATTTAAAGCGATTAAGCCTAATAAATGATTAAATATGAAATCCATTCTTGCAAACCGTCGTTGCTATGAAACGGTGATAACAATGATAATGAGAATTTTGAATGAAGGCTTAACTAAATCAAACACGAAACTCATAAGCGGACCACTTACGTAGAATTTTTATCGCTAGCTACTGGTAATATTTTGAAACATTTATTTGTTGAAGAGCCATCTACTTATATTAAAAACTGAGTATCTATGTCTGCTTTTTTTCTTTGAGCGACCTGAACTTACTGAAACTTTCCTCACCATCTTGAAGGCGTGAAGCATCTCAATAATTCGAATGATTTTTTTATATAGGAAAAAAGTAAAGGCGTGAAGCGCCTGTAAGCGAGCCGCCTTGGCGGGGAGTAGTTTCTTTAAATTTTTTTCTCACTACTTTCAGGGCACGAAGTGCCCGTGCAACGCCGGGCCACGTGCGTGGTATGTCTTGAAACCGAATGAATATTAAATTATATCAAATAATATAACTTCAGAATGAGGTAAAAGTTAGAGATGCATCAACATGCCGCAGGAAGCTAATCTAGCTGCCCTGGCAGCTAGTTTCCTTTATTTTATGTAATTTTACCTTTTTCAAAGAAAATTATCCTTCTGAAGAACAGAATTTTAAAAACTGTTGAATTTCAATAGATTATTATGCATGCATCTATCAAATAAAAACATATATCATGCAATATTTATCCAGTCAACAACATTGACTATCTAATTTTAAAGCTGTGGAGGTAAAGGAAAAATAAATTTAATAGAATTTATCAATTACGAAGTGAGACGAAATATGCGAAGATTTGTTTTCAAAAGCAGATGTAGGCGGTAAAAAATTTCAACTCATCTCTGTTTTTAGTATTGGCTCAAGCTCATATTCTTAAGATCTTTCGCATGTTTTCTAAAATCATAATTTGATTTCACGTTTTCCTATTTTATGAAATCAATGTTATTAAACTAAAGATTTCATCACTGTAAGTAGGCATTTAAAGTAAAAAAATCCTGCAAAAGAAGTAATTGAATTAAAATAAATAAGTTACGGTTTAGTACCTAACCGCAAATTTTCTTGTTTCACTAAGTATAAAAGCATAAAAGTTAAATTTCCCATTTTAGCTGCTTAGTTTCAAATCCTAGAGCTATTGTATATATGAATGAACTATGCATATGAATGAATAAAAAGGCATTAGTAAATAGATTTATTATCACTTTGTTCTCCACATAAGTTGTTATAAAAACCAACAAATACATCGAAGAAAAAACTGCAAAGCCATGAAAACTCCCAATGCAATTGAAATTTCGAGTGCATGGCTAATTCATTGCTTTTTGCAAATCCTTAGTACTCATTTGGTGTGCAAATATTTGCTTAAAAATTTCAAAATGGAGATTCATTGTTTATTTTTTTTATTCACTAAGAGGTTTAATTTTGTAATGGACACCTGCGATTGGAATAATTTATCATTATATTTAGTACCATAAATAATGCGTTCTTTTTTTTTTCCAAGAAACTCTTCTGAAGA
This sequence comes from Uloborus plumipes, assembly GCA_038373865.1. Lineage (NCBI taxonomy): Eukaryota > Metazoa > Arthropoda > Arachnida > Araneae > Uloboridae > Uloborus > Uloborus plumipes. Next base: position 18,610 of record JAXGGA010014505.1, read on the forward strand.
TTAATGATCTCTGATATAAAACTCTCAGTTATTATCCTATTTAACAAGAAAAAAATATGAAAAGAAGAAGGAAAGAGTAATAAATAATGCGTGCAATACGACACTACCAAAAATTACTTCAGATTCATAAGAGGGTGGTTCTACCTCTCACTGTGACTCAATTTAGACTGTTTTAATCTTCATTTTAAGTGTACACAAATATTAAATTTTCAAATTTGTGTCGACCCAGTAAAAATAGTTTAATTGTGGGAATTTTTGTTTAATGTCCGATTTCCTTTTTAATTTATATTTTTTAAAATACGCTTACTTGTTACGGGCAGGACACATTTTTGGACATAAGCTTTAAAGGTCTAAATTTTAGAAATATACAGGCAGGGTGTTCCAAGTTAACCTTCATGACCTCTATTTCCTCAACCGTTCGTCCTAGATGCATACTTCCATTTGCAAAATTGCTCGAAATGAAGAGGAGAGTTAAGATATGGAAAGTTTGAAGCAAAAAAATGATTGGTTAAGAAATAAAAAAATTAACTTTTTATAGACGCTCCGGGCCTCCAAACTTATATTTAGGGAAAGAATCTCCATTAAAAAATAATACTAACACAGAAAAAATGACATTTGTGCGATCAAAATCCATGGAGAAATGAAACATGAAACTTTATGACTTATACCACTTTACACTAGCGTTATTTTAAGTGATTTTGGGGGCCATATACACGCAAAATTCGCACCATTCAGAGTTCTTTAATAACAAAATATTCTTTATTTTTGCAAAAATATATTTAACTGTAAAAGTTATTTAACATGGGAATTAAAATACGAAACGTTCTCAAGAACTACTGTTGTCAATAGTCAAAATACTCGTTTCTGGGCTATGCAGAATCCGCACATCCAAAGATCCAGTAAGCATCAGGTGCGATGGTCTGTTAATGTTTGGTGCGGCATTTGGAAAGTAACGTTAGTGAGACCTTTCTTTTTTTATGGTACGTTAACCGCTGAAAAGTATAACGATATATTACGTGGATATTTATCTGACTTTCTAGATAATCATGTTTCGCTCGCAGATGTTAATAAAATTTGATAGCATAACAAGGCTCCCGCACATAAACCAGCAACTACCAGAGCACTTCTACGTAGTATGTTTAATAATTATATCATTGGATATGGAGATCTTTTGAAATGGCCCCCTCGATCCCCTGATATTAGTCCTCTTAATTTTTACCTCTTGGGTTTTTTAAAAAGTCTGCGAGGTAGATTCATTGAGCAAAATCGATTTGCAGAACCGCATTTTATGCGCAGCGAAATGTGTCACTCCAGTAGTGCTTCAAAACGTACAATCAGAATTCTTATCAAGCATTTAACTATGTATTTTAGTAGAAGGAAAACATTTTGAGCAGCTATTATAATCGATTAAAACAAATGATATTCATTTCTAACACACTGTTTTCGCAAATTTTGTTTTTATTTTTATTTTGATTTGCAAGAAAGCAATGCAAAATTTCTGTGTTTAATTTTGAATATTATTTCTTAGATTTACATATTTCGTGTGTTTAATATCTTTGTATAAAATTGTATATTAATTTACCTTGGCTTGGTATGTTTTGTAGTCTTGTAGAATCTGTATTTATTTTTGAATGCAATGAAAAGCGAATGTTTTCTGACATGGACGAAACAAATTTCATTATCATACCTAATCTAAAAGCTCGTTATTCCTCTGGCAGGGCGAAAATTTTCTTTTGTCAATTTGTTTACGGGCCCTGCGCATTTGAAACTCGAATATCTCTGCGAATTTTGATCGCACAAATGTCGTTTTTTTGTGTTAGTATTATTTTTCAATAGAGATTCTTTCCCTAAACATAAGTTTGGGGACCCGGAGTCCCTATAAAAAGTTAGATTTCGTATTTTTTGACTGAATTATTTTTTCGCTTCAAACTTTCAATATTTTAACTCTCTACCTCATTTCGAGCAAATTTGCAATTAGAAGTATGCATCTAGGATGAACGGTTGAGGAAATGGAGGTCATGAAGGTTGACTTGGAACACCCTGCGAATTTAATGCTGAAATTTTTAAACTTAATGTTTTGACTTCCTACGAACAAATTTTAGTATTAGTCTCAAGAGAGAAACGAACAGCGGGCATTTCCACAGAATATCACGTTATGTCCCACAAAATTAAAGATATAAATCATCACAAGCAATTACAAAGTGAAATAAGAAAAACCGCTTTTTGACTTAAAACTTGGGCAATAGTTTTCAAGAACCGATGTTTGCCTAGACCAAGCCATCTAGTAATTTCTGTCCCATAGCTTTTACTGCCTAGGACACCAGCTTAACGTACGTTTTCACAGCCTTTGTGTGTTTTGATGAGATGATGATTGTTGGAGTTATATCTGTTGTGTTGAGATCTCTTAATTCAGTGTCAGTTAGTCAAATACGCGATCACAAGTGGTGCTGAGATAGGGTATTTAGATTGATCAATCATGTAGATGTATTCATCAAAGTTAAATATTTCTGTAACTTTAAAACTCCGTACTTTTCCACTTGGGTCTGTTGACGATCTTTTAGCATCCTTCGCAGGGTCAGCTCGCGTCTGCGTGAGTGATAATCTGTCACCATTGCTATAAATGTTGATTAGGTAAGCAAAGAAAAAAATGTGGTGTGATTGACAGGATCAATGACTTCCTTGTGCTTAGAGATGAGGTATCATGTTCTGACAATATTCTGGGGAAAGTTTCCAGCTCTATCTTTGCATGACCAGTGGGCTTTTACTGATAAACTTTGAACGATAAACTTAGTAAAAGTGATTTAAAACTAATCGAGTGTTAAGTTAAAGTATATTTCCCAAGCTTTTACTTTCATCTTTACGCAAAGTGAACCGTGTTCTGTTGTAGACTCTGATTTGAGATTAAAAACTGTGCTATCATAATATTATTTTCGCCCTATGAACCTTACGAACCCATAGGGATTGCAAAGCGCGGGCTACAGACAAATGTTTAAGGCGACTTTCTAAGGTCTTATAGAGTAAAAGGTGCAAATAGGAGGAATGAAAATATTTGAAAGCTTCGCACCAAGGAACTAACGGTTACACATCTCCTAAACTTCATTCAATCTGGCTCATTAACGATAAAGAATAATTTTAATGTCCCGTATTAGAAATTAGAGAACAAATCTATGACAGATTTATTGTCCCTACACTAAAAAAATTCGGAAACGTTCCTGAATTTTCCCGGAAACATCCGTTTGAAATCACTTTTCCGAAATAGTCGGAAATGTTTCCGAATATACAAAACACCTGAGAGGAAGTTGCGTAGCTCGATGTGCAGCGAGCAAAATTGAGGTTCGGGAGAAGACTGAAACCGGAAACGGCGCCATATCAATGGGTTCGCATCTCAGCTTGTGTATATTTAATCTTTCTCGGTATAAAATCTGATATGATGGAAACTGTTAATCCGTGAGGAATTTAATACAAGTGAGGAATGTACGGATGATATTTGCTTCGTTTCGGTGACATATAAAATTAATACGAAAACTAAATCTTCAATGCGTACTTCAACGGGATTATCAGAGTGTGTAGCACGTATAGATTATTACGATACATCGCGAAGAGAAGTTTGGATTATTTTTATTTGTTCCAGAAGCCGGTAAGTACTATTCATTGTTTAGAATTAGATTTATTTTCTTTTAAGCTGTATAAAGTCTTTGCTGTGCCCAAACCTTTTGTTTCTTGGAACTTGTTTGACATAATCAAAACTGGTTTTCATTCTGCGCTTTAAGAAATTTGTCCGGTTAAAACTAGGCGCGAATTTGTCTAATAATAATAATAAGATCAGGAGCTCCCCAATGGCAGGTCATAGGAAGTCGCTGGGACCTCCCAAATATTTTCCTCATTCGGCAAATTCGGACTGACATTCAGCAAATTCAGAGACACCATTGCAATATTTTTTGCAATATTATTTGTTTGTGAGTTACTGTAACCTTTCATTTTTTATGCATGTTAAACATAAGGCGAACCTATTAATAAAAATTTATCTCATTCTATTATTGATGTTACTAGTTATAAACAGAATACTGTTCCTTTTCTTGTGGCACATTTGGGGGAATTCTCTTATTGCGCGTAGCAGCCGCCAGATTTCGTTCGAATGGGGAAACGAAACCAAACTAAACGCATAGATGTTGCACTTTGAACGCACCCTGAAAACTCTAATAAAATGTGTGGCAACTTCAATTTTTTTTTTTTTGTATTGCTTTCAGATTTTTTTTTTTCTTTCTCCTTTTTAGAAAAAGATCTGCTTAATTTTAGTTTGTTAAATGTCTTTCTTCGCTGCGAAAGAAATCACCTTTTTTTCGTTTTAATTATACGAAAATATTACTGTGTGTTAAAATTAATTTACTTATTTTGAATGCTGTATTAAAAGGAATTGGGGAAAACGTGAGTAATTTTTTGCTGCGCAAAAGAACAGCTATACCATGAAGAGTTTTTAATCGAGTGTGTATTAGAATATATTAAAAGTGTGTTATTTTCTGTTCACTTGAAAATGCTCAGAACACGAGTGGCACATTATTCGAGTAGCAAATTACTTAAGGATTGTGTGCTGTTTATAAAGACATACAGTCATCGCTGTTTTATGGAATGTTTCATTTGAAAGTAGTAATAGAGTAAGTATATATTTTAATTTTTGAAATTTATTGCATGTAGCTTTAGGTCCCTCATTTGGGACGTGGGGGAAAAGGAGGGTAATGGAGGCCCCCCCCAAACCTGGGATTTTAAACTTACTGCTTTTTGTTATGCATTTCTGCTTGTATTTTGATGATTTTTTTCAAAAACATGCATTGAGCAGATACCTTTTGCACCCCCTCCCCCTGCCCAAAAACTTTGAAATGGCGGGCTAGTTTATATTGTTTAATGAATAAAGGATATGAAAATATCATTCCAGACTAAAGTAGCACCTGTTACTATTTCAACATGCCACTATTCTTGAATATTAATATAGATACATTTCTTGGCTATTATATACTTTTTGAACGCCAGTAGTATATAGTTTAGAATTCACTGAAATATTTTTTAGTCATCGCTTGTGGCACAAATGCTTATTGTACTATCTTCATACATTTTAAAATGTTTAACATACAAAAAAAGGAAGCTCGTACACTGTCAGAAATATCAAAGCACGTTTTTAACTATATGGGGTAGCTGCAGTTCATGATATTTTCAAAAACATTTCTGAGAATTTCGGAATATTTTCTGTAACTTTTTAAAAGCTTCTGAGTATTTCGGAATATACTTTCTGTATTTTCCAAAAGTGTTTCTGTGCACTTCGGACTCTGCTTTCTGAAATTTCAAAAAACGTATCTTAGTATTTCGGAATCATCTTCGTGTAATTTTCAAAAACATTTGTGTGTATATTGTGTAGCTGGGATTTGTGAAATTTCCAAAAAAAATCTTAAGTATTCCAGAATTCTCTGAAATTGTAAAGAATTTTCGAACTTCTTGAATCTTTTTTCTGTAACTTTTTTTTAACACAAAACTAATGTCACATATTTCAATAAGTTCAATTAATTTTTTCACCACTGTGATGAGCAATATCTCATTCTAAAAAGAAAACAAAAAATAAATCAATAAAATACTTTAATAATGGTGTGAAAATACAAAATTATTATTATTTTTTTTAATCCTCCAGTTTCTTATGTTATAACTCTATTTTTATAAACCTCAACTTTTACAAATAAAAAAACAACTGGTGGACTTAAAAACATAATAAAATTCATAAATAATAAAAATTTCGTATTTTTACACAATTAAAAAAGTATTTTATTGAATTATTTTTTGTTTACTTTTTAAAATGAAATATTACTAATCTCAGTGGTAAGAAAAAAAAGGAATCATTATAATTCAAATGTGTATTTAAAAAAAAGCAACTGAAAGAAGGATTCCGAAACATTCGAAAACATTTTTGAAAATTTCAGAGATTTCTGAAATAACTTAGAAAGCTTTCTAAAATACTCAGAAACATTTCTGAATATTTCATGAACCGCAGCTGCATGAAGTACTCAAAAACGTTTCTGAAAATAACGGAAAGAGGATTCCAACATACTCAGAAACGTTTCTGAAAATAACATAAAGAGGATTCCGACATTCTCAGAAACGTTTCTGAAAATGATAGAAAGAGGATTCCGACATACTCAGAAACGTTTTTGAAAATAGCATGAACCGCAGCTGCCTGACATACTTAGAAACGTTTCCAGATTTTTTTACAGTATATACCTGAGCCATCGTTACCATTATTGGCAAATCTTCTTAATATGTTAAGTTAGTCACGTAGTTAGTAATTAGCGAAGTTATTATTCGTATAGTTTGCAATGACGTACAGTAGGAACGGTTCAAAATAGCAATTAGTTAGCCTTATTTAACAAAACTGAATGGGAAAAAATGAAAGAAAATCTTTTTTGAAATGCTCTGTATACATAAATCTTCATTTTATTTCACAATATATACATAAAACATACATTATGTAATGCAATAGATTTTTTTTTCTTTTAATTTAAAACATTGATATGATTTTTTTCTTAATCAATAAACTGTATAGGGTTAAAATCAACTATAAATCCATATTGACTTATATGTATACATATATTTCATTACATAAAAATATTTAGCACATCAGGCATAAAAACAGCAATGGAATTTTTATAGTGTTGTTTTTTAACAATATCACATAATTTATAAAGCTCAACTTTTTAAATTCTCTGTTAAAATGCACCTTGATGTTTAGCTCTTTAGTAGTACCCAGTAAGTTATATTCACGGTGACACTTGTACAACATTGTCTACACATTAACTACAGATGAATAGTTAGGTTTTGTTATAAATTGTCAATCAATTTGAAACACAGCATATTTATACATCACTTAAAAAAGAAATGCAATCTACTTTATTTAACCCTACACTGCATAGCGTTGCCAATTGGCTACAAGGACTTTTTTTTCTTATGACCATGCATAAGGCAACTCAAGCATAAAAAGCAAGTATTAGGTATCTTTAAAGCAAATACAAACATCAATCCTCAAAAATGTTTTTTTTTAATTGTTTTCCAATGTTTTCTTATTACACTACCAAACATATGTATTTCTTTCAAAGAAAAAAATCATGCAGTGTAGGGTAAGGTTAATGAATATATATATATATATATATATATATATATATATATATATATATATATATATATATATATATATATATATATATATATATAATGCTGATCACTACCGACTTTTTGATAACTTACAGAATTCGGTTCGAACGTTTATTAGGTGCTGTTTACGGAAGTTACACAAACTCTTAAAACTCTCACGACGTATAATTTGCCGTAAATGTACATATACAGTGAATGAAAGCGCTTGCCTTACGCAGAAATGATATATATTCGCACGCGTTGGAAGGAAAATGGAGAGATTTCAAAAATGATGAAATCAATGGGAAACAAAGGAAAAAATGGTCGAAATGGACTCAGCGCACCTCAAAACGTGCAAATCCGTCAAAATTCGACATTCGAAAATTTTTACGAAACCAATACTTTCTGCTATATATTAGATATAGAAGAAAGTAAAAAGGTGTTAGAATTTAAAAGGAAAAATAGCTTTCAAAGTTTCTGTTATTGAAATTCCACCATGAAGATGATCATAGTCCCAAAATTTTAATAAAATTCTCATAATTTTACATTTAACCGTCTAATGGCACATTTTGTCTTAATGGAAAGTCTTAGTCAAAAGTAAATAATAATGATAATAATACTCCTAATAAGAAGTGAATAAGGTAGCAAATTCCCAGTTAATGCCCTTAAACTGATGAGGTAAAAACTTAGAGCATATATTTAGACTCTAAAACATCTTTATCTTTCTTTCTTTTTATGCTCACCGGAGCATCCCAAAAGTCAAAGGACTCTTTAAACCAGCTTAAAAGAAAATATAATCGTAAACCAAATTTGGGAAATCATTCTCCATCTGCAATCGAGATTCATTTTGAGTTCCGACATTAGTTCTTCTTCAGTCTGATACTTTCGTCCTCTCCCCATCATACATTTCAGTCGAAGATAGCAATTTTCGCAGTTTGCTGCTGACTGAGGGCAGACCAAGTTCTGTCGCGCACCGGTCGGCGGAGGATATTCTCTTCTGGTTTCAGGGGCTTCATGGCGACATTCAGACCGCTCTTCAGAGTGGATGACCCTGTTACTAACGTAGAAGTGCGTGGATCGAGCCTCACTTGGCGCCGACTGCAGGAGAGCAATTGCCGGAGATCAGTCTAGTCCGAGAAGAAGAAAGACATCAATCATATTAGTTAATTTGTAAGAAAAGCAGTCGAAAACTTTGTACAATTAATGAAGTTAAAAATGCAAGACAAAGTGTCTACAAGTACAAATAAAAGGACTAAAAAGAGTTAGAAAACTCTGGCAAATAGCTATTTCGGGGCTATTATAAATGAAACCCCATCATCAGTGCAAAAAGATGATGGTTCACTGACACCAGTCAAGTGAACCAGGAATGCAAGAAACGTGAGGGTAAATAAACAGAACAGAAAGAGTTGGTACGCAGAAACTATTACGTCATGGTTAAACACGACAACTGCGCAACAAAGACTACGTCACAGACGAAAAAGTTTTTAAATAAGAGATTTCCAAATGTTAGGGAAAGGAGGGTGCTAGACAGATCATTGACAACTAAATCAGAATTTTTCCCGATATAATAGGATTCCCAAAAATCTAAATCAAAAATCGAAGAACAACTATGGATAATTTTTGCAGAGGAAAAATCAAAAATATGGCCACATGACCAACAATGTTGGGCAATGGAAGAGCGTTTGAAATCTTGTTTTTTAACACAATTTTCATGTTCTTTAACACGGAATTTTAGAGCGCGTCGTGTCTGTCCTATATAAGTTAATTGACATTGGCATTGGTATTTATAATATTTCATTACAAACGCTCTTCCATTGCCCAACCTTGTTGGTCATGTGGCCATATTTTTGATTTTTCCTCTGCAAAAATTATCCATAGTTGTTCTTACGATTTTTGATTAAGATTTTTGGGAATCCTATTATATCGGGAAAAATTCTGATTTAGTTGTCAATGATCTGTCTAGCACGCCTCCTTTCCCTAACATTTGGAAATCTCTTATTTAAAAACTTTTTCGTCTGTGACGTGGTCTTTGCTGCGCAGTTGTCGTGTTTGGTCCATGACGTAATAGTTTCTGCGTACCTACTCTTTCTGTTCTGTTTATTTACCCTCACGTTTCTTGCATTCCTGGTTCACTTGACTGGTGTCAGTGAACCATCATCTTTTTGCACTGATGATGGGGCTTTATTTATAATAGCCCCGAAATAGCTATTTGCCAGAGTTTTCTAACTCTTTTTAATCCTTTTATTTGTACTTGTAGACACGTTGTCTTGCATTTTTAACTTCATATTAGTGAATGTTATATTTTAAATAAATTTCGGGAGCGTACAAGTTTAATTTCTCTTAGATACACGGTTAATTAGTTGTTTTATCACAAATAAACTTACCTGTTTTAGAGTCGAATTTTTTATCCTGGTGATATTTAATTGCCACTTAGTTTGCCACTTTACCTGCTTTAGCCATTTGCAGACCTAATGCATTCTAGACCGGCACCTATTCTTTCGTTTGCAAAATGCCATTGCCAGGAGAATTTTGACGCGTAGTTGCCTCACTAGATGGAGGTTCCTGGGCTCCATTCAATGCGAAACTGCATTAGGAATTGAATTTTGCCAAAGTGTACTCCAAGCCAAACGAATACTCGAAAGGTTTTTTATATGCCGCATAATCTACGACATGGATGCTATCGATTTTCTGCATCTTGAAAACCCAATGACTGGAGCTGGGTATCTTAGCATAATGAATTATACATAAATGAGCAGCAACTTAAGAAATTTTTGACCTGCGTATGTTTTTTTAGTCGCTTTAATAACAACAGGACACATCTAACCCATGGGCAGTTTCAGATGATATTATACCAAAGGTATGAGTAAAAACATCTTATCTTTTCATTGCATTTTCAAGCGTTGATTCAATAGTACCTTTTAGACTTATATGCACTACCCTAATATACCAATAGGATGCATTGCATATTTATAGCACCTCCCGTCCCCTTTTAACCAGATTTTTTTTTAAAAATGGATATCTATATTTTTATTGTAACTTAAAAAAAACCTCAAATATTGGATCAAAAAAATTTTCATTCAACGAAAAGCTTCAAGCCGAATTAACTGAGGTGGATAAAATCATACTTTTATTTGAGGAGGGAAATACTTACTCTAAAATTGTCGCTCATGAAACAGTATATTAGTGGGTTCACGAAGCTATTAGCCATCGACAGCCAATGGCAACAGAGGAACGTAGCTGCAAAACTGCCGAAATCTTCGTCTCTTTCGGGCATCACTGAATCAGGATGAAAGTATATAAGAAGGCCGAACACTTGGATTGGAAGCCAGCAAAGGGCGAAGAGTGCGACCACAGTTGCCATCATTTTGACAACCTGCGATGACGATAATAAAACAGAATCAAAATCATTAATATTATTGAAACAAAACAACATAATGTAGTTAAAAATTAACATAAACTACACCCAACCTATGCAGAGGTAAAAATGATGTGATAATAATGTTTGTCTCTTTCAATGATGTATCAACTGCTCAATTTGCAGTTTAGCTCTTTAATTTTAACTCTCATTAACTGATATGCAAACTATTCCAGTAACTTAAAAAGTTGGTTTGTGTACTTGTAGACATGAACTGACCTTTTTACTAACATGTATAATTTTATTTTATGACTTTTTAGTTTTCTTATGCAATTTTAGACAATTTTCGTCATTCTTAAAACATAATAAGTGAAGAGAATGGTACTGTCAGGTTTTTAAAAACGCAATGTTTTTTTATTGCTTTCTGTTTAGAGTTGAAATAACAGAACAAAATGGAATCTGTAAAATAAGTAAAATACCTTCTACATGTACAACTGCAATTAGGGCACTTAATTTTTTTGTGATGCTGCAGCACCAAACTAAATCTCATTTATAGATTTAATTAATTTTTTATTATTATTGAGATCCATTAATTATAAAGTCATTTTGCATAGTCATTAGGGGTGACGCATAATTAGTTACTAACTTAAGAAAATCGAAGTTCATTATAGCTGCCGCTAAAATTTCATAGCTAATGGAGATAACATATTATGTTAATACGAAACTCGTAAATGATTTACTTTCGTGACTTGATCGGAAGTGGGTTTTAAAGATTCCTAAAGAAATTGTGGAATAGAAATACTAAGCTTAGATGGGAGAAACATAGCCACTATCTTGTCTTGCTTTTATTATTTTTGCTCTTTGTTAGTTAAAATATTTTAAAAAATTATTTAAGTAATTTTTTCAATATGCACAGATATAATGGCGGACAAAAAAACTGCATCAGCAAGAAAAACAAACATTGTGTAATGTTAACGCATGATTTTGTGAACATAAAATTCTCCTAGTTGCCGAAAAGTAACGTAGGAGATAATTGTACATCCTGAATTCATCATGCATTGCTTGCAGCGTATTTCATAAACCGGAAAATATAAATATCTCACCAAAGGTGAGGAAACGTGCTTGCGATTTGTTTTTGGTTGAGGTGAAAGCAAGCCCGCTATGTGTCCGCACGCACAATTGACGATAAGAAAAAAAAGTATTTGCAGTTGCTTAAGCTAAAGAACTACACGTTCATTCTACACGTGAGATTGCTAAAAAAAATAAGTTGTAATCAATCTACGGTTTCGAGAGCGCTTAAATTTGAACGTGAAACTGGCGATTTTCAAAGAAGAGCTGTATTAGGAAGAAAAAGGGTAACCACAAAGTCTCAGGGTCGATATTTGAAACGGATGTATCTCAATAATTGTCATACAAGTGCTAATGACTTAAAAAAATCCATTTGAGAATACCCGTGGTGTTAGTTTAAGCGCACGAACTGTACAAAGACGTCTCATAAAATGTGGTCTGCTTGCCCATCGGGCGAAGGAAAAGCCATTACTTGCAAAAAAAAAAAAAAAAAAATGAAGCAGAAGCGACTTTCATGGGCAAAATAACATGTTTCATGGACAATGAATCAATGGAACTCAGTAATTTTCTCGGATGAATTAAAATTCAACCTATATGGGTCTGATGGTAAGTAGGAGAAAAAAGAACGAAGCATTTCATCCAGATTGCATATCGGCTAATGTGAAATTCCTAGCGGGTCAAATGGTTTAGGGAAATATATCAAGCAAAGGGATTGGACGCCTCTAATTTATTAGAGGCGCTGTTAATGCCACATTTTACACTGGCATCTTGGACGAGTGCTTAAAATCAGCTATTCGGGATTATTTTAAAAGACCAAGAAATTGCATTATTCAACACGACTTTGCACCTTGTCATACAGCGAAATCGGTAAGTGGGATTTTTTTTTGTACGATTTTATGCCTCATATACATGTTTTCACACACACAACAAAACCATTATTTAAACAAGATATTTTCCTCATTTAGGTGCAGACCTATCTAAAAACATGCGGTATTAACGTTTTAAACTGGCCTGGGAACAGTCTCGATCTTAATCCTACTGAAAGTTGTTGTCACATAATGGGTAAAAAAAATGCGAAAAGAAGTCATCTACTTAGCTTACACTCTAGGAAAGTATCATTAGGGTTTGGCACCATGACTTTGGCAAGAGTTACATTCAACGTTTGATAGCATCAATGCCGGACTGCTGTAAGTCTGTAATCGGGCTCGTAGAGGATCAACAAAGTATTGGAGTGATCTTTTGCATTCAATCCGATCTTACAGCCTGTAATATGATAGCTATAATGTAAACTTTACATTATCCAAATTATTTTGTGTTACCGTTACTGTGTTTCACGTTTTGGTTTCATGCAGTGTTTTTCCCTCTTTTTCATTTTTTAGAGTAATACAGTGCTATTTACTTGTTCATCCTAACTATCATTATTTCCCATAAAGCCCAATACTTCATTCTATTGTTACAGCATCATATTCATACCAAACATATAAATAAAACACACTTTTTGCACAGTTTTCCACTTTTTAACGGGTGTTGCAGTTTTTTTGTCCGCCACTGTGTGTGTGTGTGTGGTGTGTGTGTGTGTATATATATATATTATATATATATATATATATATATATATATATATATATATATATATATATATATATATATTATATATAATATATATATTAGGGTGGTCCTTATTTTTCAACTTTTTTTTTCCTAAGTCTTACCCCCT